>VDFB02271358.1:1194960243-1195211704 GCA_007258455.2 Sequoia sempervirens | reverse complement strand
ATATGTATGAGAAATTATGTGATAACATGGTTGCTATGACACATGATTTCTAGTGAGTTAGTTCAAAGTTTAAGATATGTCCAATAGGTTTAGGAGGTCCTATAAAGAGAGGTGACTTAGGAGGTCCAATTATTAGAGGAATTTTAGAAGGTCCAATAATTAAAGGGGTTTTAGGAGGTCCAATAATTAAATGGGTTTTAGGAGGTCCAATAAGTAAAACAGATTTAGGAGGTCCAATAATTAAAGGAGATCTAATAGCCAATTGTGCGTTCATAACCTCAATGGAGTTGACTGCTTGTTGATGATTTTTTTATCATGGGAGGGTCTAATGTCACCTTAACATAGTCACCTTAACATATTCATCTATGCAATCCATCTTATTGTCTTTTAAAAGAAATGTATCAATGATTTCATCATCTTGTCCAACAATATCTTCCCAGTAGGAGAGGTAGGGGAGAGAAACAAACAAGATTCTAATGATGCTCAACAATTGGATCTTCTAACACCAAGATACTTTATTCCCAAGTAGGTGAGGTATCAAGAGAAGAATAAACATGATTGCCATGATTGTCAATGATTGCATTCCCTTGCACTGGAAGCTAACCTCACACATAGAAGAGATAGTGGGAGAGGGATCAATGAAAAATAACAAAAGAGGAGAAATAAACTCATTTTCACATGCTTGTATCAAAATTCCTTGAAATTATTAACAAGATATGACAATAGAACATGCATTATGATGAAAAAATAATTTTACAATGATAGCATGATGTTATGTCCTATGGATCAAGCTAGTAATTTTTTTAGCAAAATAGATAGTTACATAACTGATACACAAAAATTGATACCAGGTTTGGGCAAAGCCCAGAGACAAGGTTAAGCACAATAAATTTTAGCTCAATTTAGTTGGAAAAGGGAACTTATGGCACCTATTTCCTGCATATGATTTTACAAAATTATAAATTTGACTATGTATGATATTGTTTGAGGATCTCAGGTTAGTTTGTAGATAGGTCAGACAGTGAATATTTTTCCAAAATTTTAGCCAATTTATGATTATGTAACTTAAAATGCAACTGTGCAACAATGTTGAAAATGCCTAAACAATAAATGATAATTGTGAATGCAATTTCTAGATTTAAAATGCAACAAATAATTGCTTCTAATATGCAAAATTCTGAAATTGATGATGTTGATATGCTATTTGAAACAAACATTGCATTTTTTCACTTTTTTAGCTATATGCAAGATGCCTAAATGCATGCAATGACACTTTTAATTTTTATTTTCAGATTTTAAATAAGATAATGAAAATTTATGAATGCAATTTGAATGTATATTTGACCTAAAATGACTGAAATTAACCCTATTGCAACCTATGTTGCATTATGATAATGCCAATTTTTAATATTTTTATGCTTTTTATGATGTAAAAAATGAATGCCTAAATGAATAATGAAAAGTGATGCAATGTAAAATATAGATCTAGGTTCAATTGCTTTATATTTTAGAAGGTAGATCTAATGTTAATAGGTCAGGTTCATCAAAATGTTTTGTTGAAAAAGGGATCCTAGGTCTAATACATAGAACACTGGAATCAAGCCTTTTTCAAGAGAACATTAGGATGCAAATCAACAAGGTGATTAGATTGAGTTTCAACCATGAAGGTGAGTCAATCTGACTTGGACCTGATCCTTTAGAGCCTTGGAAATTGATTGGAAATGAATTTCCTTAATTAACCTAATTAAAATATGTTCCCTAGACTAAAAATGTAAGATTTCAACAACAGACAAACTGTAACAACAAACTTCGACAATAGATCTGAGTAAGGCAAGGTTTTGTGCACCTGTCCTACAAGTTTGAGTTTGAAAATGGAGGAAATAGGAACCCAAGGAATCATTTTCCTTATAGGTATAATTCAGATTTGTTTTCACAAACCTCTAGTGTCAGATTTGAGCTTCCATTTTCCACTTGTTGCACTGTCGAATTGTAGTTGGATAATTTTGTAAGTGAGTTTTCATGAGTTGTAAAGGTGTAGGGTTTTGAATTCAACAACAAATAATTGACCTTCAAACTTCCTTGTATCTTCTTTAGACCTAAAACCTGCACATTCAAAGAGAGAAGAAAGGTTGTGCCATTTAGGTGATTGCCTTGGTCAAACCTCGTATTAATGTTTCCACTTCCACAATGGTAATCTCAATGATAAATGTATAAAGGATAGGAAGGAATGATGAATCCACAAAGTGCTGCAACTCACCAAATTTTAATGACTTCCTTGAAGGACCGAAGTCATACACATCTCCTCAAGGATTGGATCTTGCTTGAATGGTTTGAAAACCTACAAGGGTTAGATCTCACAAACAATATGAAAACATAAACATGAACACACTCACATATATTTTGACATGATGTTTAATCTTGAATTGCTACATTTACTCCTCTAATGGTTGCTCTTGATAGTAATTCTTTCTCATAAATTTTCCAACTTGCTAGATCATTTCTTGTTCCCCCTCAAATGATGCAATAACTAGGAATTTATATGTTATTATTCTAATTTCCTGAAAATTAAATCCCAACAACCAACTTTAGATATTTGAATTTCAAATTATAAAATTATGACACTAACATATTTGAATTTGGAGCCAAAATAGGGTGACACAGGTTCCCTAGGAGCCAGTGTTGCAAACCTATTTTTCAAAACTTAAGGAATCAGGGGGAAATTATTAAATGAGAGAATTTGTTTTATGCTTGCAAATTGTCAACAAACGCTTAAAATAATCTATGTAATACATAATTTAGAAAATTAAGTGCTTAATTAGGTCCAATAACTTAAGGGGGGGCAAAACATAGTGTGAAATTGTCAAGGGTGACAATTTAAGACACTACACTACATAATATAGAGCAATCCTTATTTGATGTATCAAGTATACACGATCCACCAAGGTATGAAGAACTATATCTATTGCATGGGCTTTGACTCTGGAAATAGACATGAGTATCCTTGTGTAAGGGGTAAAGTGGAATGGATTAAGCATACAAGAATTCAATCAAAGAACTCAAAACAAGATAAAAAAACCAACTTACCAATGAGATTCGATTGAAAATCAAGTCATGTAATCAAACCCTAATATTAAACATTCAAATCAAAACATAATTGAAATAAAAAACATGAAATAGTCTCACCATCCCATTGTTGGAGAGCTTGGTGTTGTATGGTGTTGGATTGCTCAAACACTTGAATCCTCCATGATTGCTAGAAAAATCTTTATTGAATGTGATGTAAGGATGAACTAGATGCTCAAAATGAATGCTTAAAACTAAAATTGACATGACTTAACTATGGAAATTCTAGGTGATGAATGTGAAGAATTAAAGGTGGTTTGTTAGATTTTAGGAAATTAGATCAATGGTCAAGATTGAGATCCAATGCCCACAAATAAGGGTTGATATTGATCCTTAACACCCACAAATGAGAGTGCGTCAAGGAAGATCAATGGATGTGATTAGTTAGAACTCAAGATATCCCCACATTTGTAGGAAATTGGTTAGGATATTTTGGAGCAAGTGTAGAAATTAGATTTCAAGATCAAGGGCTAGAAATAGTTGAGACAAGTTAAGTCAAGATATTTTGAGAAGGAATATTCCTGGGGAATATGCTTTGAGGAGGGAAAATTAGGATAAATAAATAAATAGAAATTATTTAATTATGGAGAAAAAATATTAGCAGTGGGATAATTAAATAATTAAAATTATTTAATTATATGGGATTAAAAGAAATATTAGATGAACCTAATTAAATAATTAAAATTATTCAACTAGGGGATGAAGGGGAAAAATTAGTAATGAAATGGTGAATTAATTAAACAATTCAAGAATATTTAATTAAGAGAGGAAAAAAGGGTTAAATGATGGAAATTGATGTGAAAAGGGGATTAATGATGCAAATTATGTGAAATGATGCTAAATGCAATAATGGTAATGAAAATGATTCCAATGATGGAAAAATGCAATTTCAGAATGTGCGATATGCGTTAGGCATTTTTACATGTCTATATTTTGCCCCTCTTTGACACAATGTACTTGTTGCATTGTTTCAAAGAATTTGATGCTTAGATCAAGATGGATTTTTTTTTAAAAGATGCCCCACTATGCCCCAATGGTTAGCGGAAGAATGATAAGATGTTGAGTTGCCCCCTCGAGAGGTCGACTAAAAAAAAAAAATTAGGTCAGGTTCATGACAAGGTTCAAGACTAGTTCAAATGCAAAGAGGATGAAAAATTAGGCCCTAGGGGTAATAGATAATGACCAGGATGAAGGGTGAGGCTTAAAGAATGATCAAGCAAAGTGATTTATGATTTATCACACATGTGATAGTTTATGATGTACCATGACATTTTTATTTTTGATGATATTTGAGATGACCATTTTTTATGCAGCATGTGATGTGTTATGATATGTATGTTATGCTATGCAATGGTGATGTGATAGGATATGATGATGTTATTCTATGCTCATTTTTTGTATTCTTTGATGCTTTGACATGATATGCATAATTTGGATGATATATGATGATGCATGTATGCAATGGATGATGATATATGATGCATGATTCTCTATATTATGATTGATACTTATGTGTTGATGAGTTTGTGGATGCAGGATGCAGGAAGTACTAACAATGTTGTGATGTAGGATGGAGATGTTAGTCACAAGAAATGTTAATAGGTTTAGAGGATAGAAGAAATTGGATGACTTTGAACTAATTACTTAAAAATATATAGATGATGATGATAGGTGTGAATGAATGATAATGATTGATGATGTGTAAAATGTGATGGGTATGATTTTTCTTCATGGAAAAGACTAAGTAACTTTCATCATAGTAATCCTTATTAATGTATCAAATAGACATGATGGACCGAGGCATTAATGACCAAGGTGGCTTTGTATCTATTGCATGGAATTTGATTCCACAAACAAGGAGTGTTCTTGCTCATACCAAACATACGAAAACCGTATTATAGTTTATGGGTTAGAAGTTCATAGCATTTTGGACCAATGCACAGAGAGGTATGAGGAACCAAACATGCAAGGCCACTTTAGTTGCCTAAAACAACTTCCACACACACAAGACAAGTATTCGCCATGGTCGTATTGCCAAAAATATCCAACAAGCACGACATACAAAATCGATGATCAATGCCCCATTCCTTCCTCTCTAAATCCTTATGGACATCCTCGAGAGATCCTGGGAATGATGATAAGATAAATCAAAAGAAAAGACCAAAATAGATAAAACAATGTTGTATCACTTGCCATGAATGTTTGATACTAAATAGGGTATTATCCATCGATAGTGTCCATTGTAGGAATGATTTAACTGCTAAGACACATGTCAGGATGTTAATGATGATGTTGATGATTTTGATAGGTAGGTAGTTAACACTTAGGCATTGTTTCAGTCTGATATTGATCAAGTCTTTACGATTTTTTCTTGAATGTTTTTGAGATTTCAATGTTTGCTTTGCTTGTTGATTGCTTTGTCAAAGGATGAGGGCAATGATTTTTTTTTATTATGGATGGATAGTTTATTGCAGATAGGTGAAAATGGAAATAGGATTTTTGATATTTTTTGAATGTTTTTGTGCTTTTGAGTTTATTTGAGGCTGTTTTTTTTATATTTTCAAGATATTTGGATTTTTGTGGTGTTTTTTAACTTAGAGACCATGAGGGGGACCTAAGGGGACTGACCTAGTGTCTCAAGGGCTCATCGATGATGGCCTTGCCTACATTATACACGCAAATACATTGTAGTTCGCTTATTGGAATCAAAGCGGCTCACATGAAGATGGTCAACAATGTTTTGGGGATTTTGATGGTTTTATGATTTTTGGATTTTGATGAATTTTTTTTTTTTTTTATAGATTTTGATGGATTATCTGGATGTTTTAGTTTTTTGAAGGATTATGCTGATAGATAAGCTAGGATCATCTAATTTGGTTTGACCATTAAAAACTAAGTCAAGGCTCAATATTTCATAGATAATAATGTAGTACAAATCATTTTGGATCAATTTTGCTTTCGTTTGAACATGTTTAAACCACAAAATGAGCTAGAGGACATAAACCAAGAGCTATTTCAAAATAAGGTGTTTGTACCCACGCCTAGTGTCTAGCAATATATAGAACATCATGAGTAGATAAACGAGGTTGAGTGATAGGCAAAAGAACTTTCGGGATGGAGGATCTTACCTCTAAGGACTACCTCATAGTAATTATACCATGTTAGTATAAAGGGTTTGTATTTGGATAGGGTTGGATAATAGCAATATATTTGGATAGTGGTAAGTGTAGGAGATAGTACAATACAAAATAGGATATAGAAAAGATCATGTCAATATTTTAGAAGAAAGAAAAATAGAAGTATTTTCCCCTAGTTTCGTCAAGATCAAGATAGGTTGGAAGATGGATGGATTCGATAGGGATGATGGGTTTTATTATGGATAGGAATGGATAGGATACAATATTTTATTATGGATTAGGTAAGCTACTTCTAATTATAATGATGTACATGGATCCTTGATTCTACACATGATGCCTATTTACCAGGTTTTCATCATGGTACTTGTCCAAAGTGCCACCAAAGTGGTTTTCACTAGAGGATGAAATTTTTCTCTACTATTTTCTTTTGATTTTTTAATTTATTTTTTAATATTTTTAATTTATTTTGATCATGTTGAACCCCCATGTGGGTGTTGATGTAGATGCTACTGTCATGATGTTCCAACAATATCCTGAATGATGGAGTTTTTGTGCCATGATGCGAACACTTGCATGTAACTCCTGAATGTGCTTGTCATCTTTGTTGATACTAGGATTAACCTTATCTAAGTGCACACATTGCCATAAAGTTACCTTAGGGTACTCATGATAAAGAGTAGTTTCCAGTACATGGTTAATGCTTGATTTGGATGTTCTTCTGGGATTGGTGGATTTCGATAAGGGATATGACATAGGGATGGATTGGTTAACAACTTGGATACTGAATCTTTTGTTTTCCAAGCTTGGGATGATGAGGTTTGAAATGTGGATATGGAAACTTGTGTGAATTTAGGACCAATTTGATCATTTGAATTTAAAGCTTTCTTTTGTCTTAATGGACACTTTTGATAGCTGGATTCTTCTTTTTGTTTTTTCTCCATAGTTTCTTTGATTGATGGAGTTAGACTTGGATCATTTAATTTTTATTGCTTTGGAATCCATTTGAGCTTTATTTGTCCATTTTTATTTTTTGATTCATTAGCTTCAACAATTTTCTTTTTTCCTTTGTGAGAATTTGTTCGTTGTTGGCCCCAATTAATGGGTAGGAAGATGAAACACCGAGGATTCATGACGTGGATGGTAGAAGTAGTAGTAGTAGTTTCATTATAAGAACCCTTCACGATTCCCATGTTGATATTTTCACTAGATAAAGTTTCCCCTAGTACCATTGAGGTGTCACCATTATGATTAGATTCTTTGACTGTCGAACAACTGATATCTTGATTTTGAGAAGTGTCAAGAATAGTCATCTTCTCATTATATGTTGTAGATCCTTGCTAAATACAGTAGGTCTGAACTTCAAAAGTAGTAGATTTAGGTGATGCTTTAGAAGATGTTGATGTTCCAAAGTTGATATAAAACCTCTCTTCATGGTCTTTCTTTAGCATATTATCATGAGATCCTATGAACTTGAGTATAACTTCATCATTTCTAAATATGCTTGAAGTAGGAAATTCTTGTTTTGAATTTGGATCATCTACATGTGTCCAGTGGAAGCAAGTACCTCATGGGTAGATATAGGAGTTGTTGTTGTAAGGTTATGATCATCTTGTGTGAGATCTTGAATGGATTGGAAAATGCTCATTAGGTCATAATAATACTTTGGGGAAGTTGTAGGCTCTTCATTTTGGCTTATGCAGGAGAACTATCATTTATGGCTTGGAAAATGTTCCTTAGCTTATAGTAGTACGTTGGAGAAATAAGATCTTGATCTTGACTCATCTCAGAGTAACCCTCTTCATCCTTAAGAGTATTTTCTTGACATGAACTTTGGGTAGATGGTGTGTTATAAGTGGAGGATTCTGAATCTTGAGTGAATATGGAAGGTGATGGAGGTCATGATTGTGCTTGGGTTGGATTTTCTTGATCTTGAATTTGGATAGCATTAGTTTGTAAATTTTCTTCAAAATCAATATCATCTACTGCAGATAGACCTTGGGCGAGATCTTGGGAATTAGAAAATGAGTTCGGTGAGGAAGGTATGGATTGACTTCATGAAGAGCTTAGATATGGAATAGGAGCTTCTTCAAGATCAACTTTTTCAACATGGCCTATCATATGGTCAAATGAAGGGGGGATATTATGATCCGATATGCACTTGAGAGGAGTATGTTGATGTGATACATTGCTAGACATAGGAGAACAATTTTGATCACTCGTTTGAAAAGTCTCTTGATTAATATCCATTTTCTCATTAGGAAACTCAGAAACATGATTGATAGAAGTGTAGGATCCTTCCATGTATCCCAACACACTATCATAGATATAGTTGGCTTCGTTATAGGACTTGTCCTTATTGGAATCCTTTTTCTTTCCATGATCTCGATCACTGTTGTTTGTTGGTCCACATTAATCTCACCTTGCTTAATGAGATCTTATATAAGGTGTTTAAGTTTGACACAACTCTATGTTTTGTGACCCTTTATTCAGTGAAATTTACATAAATCATTGTCATTATACCATGGAGGTATGAATTAGGGTTCATCATATTGTTTCACTTCAGGTAATTTGATAAGATTTGATTGGACTAGTTTGTTCAATACTGCCTCAACAGGTTCCCCTAAGGGAGTGAATTTGTGTCATGTTTGATTGGAATCATTGTTATTAAATATTGATTGTCTTTTTGGAGAATTTTGGGTTTGATCCATTTGTTGATTCTTTGGAGTAATATTTGATTGATTGTTTTGAACACTGTTTTGGGGATTGTTAGATGGAAATGGTATGCATTGAACAAATTTAGCATCAACCACTCCATCATTGGTGACATTTTTGTTCTTTACCCATATGCATGGTTTATAATTTGAGCTAGATGTTTGATCTTTGTTAATGTATAGTTTGATGGCATATTTTTCGATGAGATATCTTTCAATGGTTAAACCCTTTTCAATGATTTCCTCAAAGGTATTAGGGCATAACATCGTTAATTGGAATCTTATGTTGGTTTGAAGATTTGAGATAATGATTTCAACAAGTTGTTTCTTATAAATGGGTCACTTGCATTTACTTGCTTTATGTCTCCATAATTTTAGGAAAGAAGCAAATGACTCCCCTTGGTTTTGTTTTATCTTATATAAATCAGGAACCATGATGTCTTGTTCGATGTTATATGAAAAGTGGTTGATGAATTTTTTGGATAGATCATTGAAATTTCTAACTCTAGGTGGTAGATGAGAGAACCATTCAATAGTTGTAGCTCCTAGACTTCTTGGGAAAAGTCTCAATAGATAAGTCATTTTTAGCAACCTCCATGCAAGCTACATAAAATTATCACACGTGTTCAATTGGGTCCCCTCTTCCTTTTTATTTATCAAATTTTGGAATTTCAAAGTTTTTTAGAAAGGGGATCATTGATATGATTTTATCAAATGGATATCGATGTATGTCTTGTAATGCATATCTCTTCTTGGGTTTCCCAAGTTGTATATCTGATATCCTTTGACTAAGGTTTTGAATTTGCAATGTTATATCGTTACTAGGTATATTCATTTGAGAATTAATCATGTTATATGCCTTGTTGTCCCATAATGAATGTTGAATCATATGATGGGTTTTGTATGGGTGTAGGACCTTAAGGAATATTTTATGTGTAAACATGAGGGTTGGGTCCTTGTTGAATTTTATGTGTATATTGTGGATTGATGGTTTGATGTTGCGGATTGAGATTTTGATATTGTTGATGTTGTGGAATGATTTGTTGTTGTTGAGGTACATTTTTTTGTGTTTGTTGATGTATGAATGTTTGGTTTTGTGGATTTGTGTTTTCCATTATCCTTTGCATTCTAGGATCTTGGGTGTATTCTAAAATATCATCTTTGGTAATTTTCGCATCACTATCATTGTCTTCTATGATTAAATCTTGAGGATTAGGGGGTTGTTTTTTTTGTTGAGAAAATATAGCTTGATTTTGAAGGTGAACATCAGTGTCATGTTGTGATGGATTTGGATTAAGTGGTGGTTGATCCTTGAATGTTTATGGTTGTGAGGAATTAACATTATGTGTTGGAGGGTTTGAGTAAACAAGAGGTTCATTAGGATCATAACCCCATGGTGTATGAATTGGAGTTTCAACATTAGTGGTGGTAGGTCCACTAGAGCTACTTGTGTTGGCTGCCATATTCTTTCTATGTTGATACCTAGTAGTTGTCATAAACATGCACACTAGACCGTGGAGAATGAGAGACTACAAGTTATGAAATTGTAAAATTATGTACAAAGGGAATGTTGGCAAACCTTTTGGACAAATGATTTTGTATGATTGATGTTGATCTTGGGATAGTTTGATGATAAAGTTTGATTTTTCATTTGATACTCAACCCTATGATGAAGGTATGAGTGGATTTTTTGAAAGGTTTAAGGATGATGCTAGTCTATGGACACAAGGATAAACAAGATTTGGGCAATGTTTTGCTATCTCAAAAGTGTTGATGAAGGATAAGTTTATTTATCTACTTGAACTAGACTTGTGAGTGAAAGTAAGGAAAGATGACAGTAGTCTACAAACTTATGTAGAAGATAATGTCCACTAAATTTGACAAGACCACAAGATGATAAGCTAATTGGATTGACACACTAGCAATATGATGAGGTTTGATGTTTTGTATTTTATGTGTGTCCAAAGGCTATTTTGATGTTTGATCTATGATGATGAAGCAAAGGGTAATCTAAAAGACTAATGATGTCTAAGATTGCTAAGAAATTTTGATGTAAATCTGATTGATGTTTTTTTCCAAGAGGTCTATGATGAAAAACCCTAGGTAAACCAAATTTAATAGATAGGATGATAATTTTTGTAGGTATAACCGGCCATGTAAAAGTGTAGGTATACTATGACAAAAATTTTGAAAGTTGAGCAAAAGATTATGACTGTGTTTAGGACAAAGTTTAACAAGTTTAAGCAAGTTCCTAAGCAAAAAAATGTGACACAAAAAGGTAAACGTGGCATCTATGCAAGAATTCACGACAAAATAATCTAACAAAAGTGAGCTTCTATAGAGGTAGTTGTGGTAGTATTTATAAGAGTGACTATGTTTAGACATAGTGACTGGTAGATAGGAGAAATTAACAATAGTGACCAGATGCGTAATTGCGATCCAATGCAATGCAATAGCAACTAGATGTATGGGAAAGTGCGAGCAAATGTTGTGAAAAAGCAACAAGATTTTGAGACAAACATGGTAAGATAAATAAAAGTGACTCTATTTTTTGACAAGTGCGACTTTGTTTTTTGTTTCAAGTCTGATGAAATTTTTGTATAGTTTGCAATTTGAAAATTTTAGGTTTGATGTTTAAGATGATTTTTTTAAGAGATCAAGTGATACACACAATAGAAAAAGTAGGCATATAACTGACTCACAAGGGATAAGATGCTTTGCACAAAACTTCTTCCATAAGGTTCACTAAGTTTAGCTCAAATAATACATGCCATTCAATTACAACCTAGCTAGTATAAAAGGAACATCTCCTCACAATAGGCCTACCACCTGAAGGCTAATCCGTATCTAAGGAATGAGTGAATAGGGTATGCCAAGTTCATGTACCACCTTGACACCCCTGGCCTTGAAATATCATTAACTCTAGCAAGACACCTTACACCTCAACCAAGGACTAGACATGGTAAGTAACTTCTCAGGATGATGCTATCCTAATGCACTACTATGACTCGACACAATAGACAATTGGTCTTAGGCTTCTAAAATATAATGGCTTGTAGTGACTCAGTGAACACCCATGGTATAACGTCAGACATGAGACACTAAAGCCTCTAATCAACCCACATGTGGTCTATAAACCCACATTAGAATTGAAATGCATGGTATACTTCACAAGATAGTGCTACTAACTTTTTCCTTCACACCTTTATATAGCCCACCTGAACACGTACTTTGAGGTCATCCCCTTGAGTTCTCTATTAGGATGTATCTCAAAGGCATGCCTCCTATTAAAAAAAGTGGAAGGCTTGAGTGTCTTGATATTTCTCGTCACCTAGGATCGTCTAATGACACAAGGGGAGAGGGTATGTATACAAGATGCCTTCAATGACTCAAAAAAATGTGAAGTGTAATATGTTTCTCGTCACCCAAGATCACACTAGGTGCGAGCGGAGAGGATATGCATCTGACTTTCCAAGTACGACAAATCAAATTATTTTATGCACCAAAGTAATTTTTTGCTAATCTACAAAAAAGAAAACACAATGCTTGGTAAATAAGTCTTTGACGAGCGTAGCTACAAATAAGGTGTTAGTAGTTTGATTGGATGTCTTCTTGGACCATTTGATCTACAACATAAATTGGATTAGTAGTCTTATAATATTTTCCTTCACCCTAATAAGAGCTGCATAATTAGGTTTTTATAAACACAAAACAATAGTAGACAACAACCAGGTTAGGGTTAGGGTTATAAAATTTAAAATTCAAAATAGAAAGAATGAAAAACTAAAAAGTAGGGAAAAAGGAAAGAACAGATCTATTACCTACAAGGGAGGCATCCTTCTGAGACAATCGCATCTAGATTGTCTCAATAGTGACTATGTTCTTGAGTAGCTATAGACTAGTAAATCTATTTGAAAAAAAACAAAACATTGTTAAACCCTAAAAATAGAACAACAAAGGTAGTCACCTGATGCGATAGCAGCCCTGTTATGTGTAAGGGCCACTCTGAAATGAGGAAGCTGCATTGGGTTTTAGAAATAGTGACCCTAAAACAAGCCATACACTGTCTTGTCACTGCAAAAATTGAAAAACTTTGTCAGAAAGCTAGAAATTTGAGGAAGCAGCCATGACTAGATTAACAATAGCAACCTTGTTGCAAGGAAGACACATCCATATTCTCGAACAAGAGTGACCTTGTGCACAATAGTGAACTCTGTTTTAGAAGCTCACTGGTGCAGGTGCACCCAAGCAAGAAAATGCCTCAAGGAGGCAACTTCAAGTTTTGATTTCAAAAATGTTGATCTAATGTTGTAACAAGGTCAAATGGACCATTTTGAGATTGTAATAGGTCATAGTTCATCTTTTTATGATCATTGGGCATTAAGTGTTAAAAAGTTGCAAAATTGAAAATGTTGTCAAAAGAAAATTGTAAAATGCAACAATTTGTGAGAAGGTGGAAGGTGAAGAGTCAAGGCAGTTAAAGAGTTAGTTTTAGGTGTTGGGAGTGGTTATTTAAAGAATTTTGTAACCTCATTTACTTCGAGGAAGGTTGGGGGAAGATGTAAGAATGATGAAATCAATAAAATACCTTGTTTTTTTGTAGTTTTTCTACATTTTATGGGTTGCAGGCCATTGTACGGCCATTTATTGTGCAAGGATCCACCTCTCCTCCACTAGATATCAAAGCCCTATGAATCTATTTTCTTTTTCATTTTGTTTTACCAAAATCCATTAAGTATTGAGAAATTTATTAACATTTTTCTTCAGGTGGCTAAAACCCTAATTTAGGGTATACAGTGTGTATTCTAAATTGTTTTTCTTCCAATTTACATGGTGGAAAAGGATAAATCTTGGTAAGAAGGTTTTTTTTTACATTTTCTTTCATATTCCAAGGTTTCAGACTGAAAGGTTAAGATTTGCTTGTGAAAATGTGATGCCCTAGGACTGCAAATCATGGTAAATGACTGATAAATTGTTTACAGTGTTGTTTTAAGAGATTTAATTGTGATGTGAGGGTCCTATTTTGGTTGTCATGGTTTGTAAAAGGTTGTTGGAAGGTGTTATAACCCTTTCCTAATTGAGGTTTGATGAAAATATGAGTAATTGAATGTATTGTGTATACTGCCCTGTTAATACAAAGTTAGGACAATCATGGTGAATGATTGAAGTTTGTTGTAAAAGGGTTGATAAAGGATGGGAGTCTATTTTTAAAGCATGTGCAGTCATACCTAAACATTTTTATGGCATTGGTAAGGTGGAATGGACTTAGGGTTAGGTTTTTTCAATAAAACCCCATTGGCACTAGTCCAATAGACCTACAAAGGACCCCAAGACAATCAATTTTGAGACTTGTGTTGTGAAGAAAAATATATTGGATTTTTATTGTTAGGTCTGAAGGCCCAAAAAGGTTCTTGAAGTTTTGTACAAGGTTGGGAGATTCTATTTTTTTAGTTGGTGGTAAAAGTTATTAAGGAATACTACTAGTTTATGGTGAGTAAATGCTTGTGAAATGAAATACAGAGTTGTTAAAGATTTTGTTTGGCCTGAACTAGTTATTTCAATGTTGATAAGATGTTTTGAAGAGTCAAGAAGTGGTTATGTGCCTTAATCTCAATTTTGGTGTGTTGAAACAAGGATTTTGTAAGGGAAAGTTGAGTCCTAGTTACAAGGACAAATTAAGATTTGGTTCAGTTTTGATAAGTTGAGTGTCGTAGAGAATTGATTGTGTCCTGCATTGTCATTAGTCACGCTCCCAAAACCTACAACTCAACAAAAACTTGATAAAAATGTTAAATCAGGGACGTGGGTCCCACCAGGCATGCCATTTTATGTAAGGGTAAAAGTAGAGTGGATTAAGCATACAAGAATTCAATCAAAGAACTCAAAACAAGATCAAAAACCCACTTACCAATGAGATTGGATTGCAAATCAAGCCATGAAATCAAACCCTAATGTTAGACATTCAAATCAAAACATAATTGAAATAAAATAATGAAACAATATCACCATCCCATTGTTGGAGAGCTTGGTGTTGTATGATGTTGGATTGCTCAAAAACTTGAATCCTCCATGATTGCTATAAAAATATTTATTGAATGTAATGTATGGATGAACTAGATGCTCAAGATGAATTCTCAAAACTCAAATTGGCATTCAACTTAGTTATGAAAATTCTAGGTGATGAATGTGAAGGATTAAAGGTGATTTTATAAATTTTAGGAAATTAGATCAATGATCAAGATTAAGATTCAATTCCCACAAAGAAGGGTTGAGATTGATCCTCAACGCCCACAAATGAGAGTGCATCAAGGAAGATCAATGGATGTGATTAGTTAGAACTCAAAATATCCCCACATTTGTAGGAAAATGGTTAGGATATTTTGGATCAAGGGTGGAGATTAGATTTCAAGATCAAGGGATAGAAATAGTTGAGATAAGTTAAGTCAAGATATTTTGAAAATATATTCCTTGGGAATATGCTTTGTGGAGGGAAAATTAGGATAATTAAGTAAATAGAAATTATTTAAATATGGAGAAGAAATATTAGTAGTTGGATAATTAAATAATTAAAATTATTTAATTATATGGGATTAGAAGAAATATTAGATGAACCTAATTAAATAATTAAAATTATTCAACTAGGGGATGAAGGGGAAAAATTAGTAATAAAATGGTGAATTAATTAAACAATTCAAGATTACTTAATTAACAAAGGAATAAGGGTTAAATGATGGAAACTAATGTGAAAAGGGGATTAATGATGAAAATTATGTGCAATGATGCCAAATGCAATAATGGTAATGAAAATGATGCCAATAATGAAAAAATGCAGTTTCAGGATGTGCGATATGCGTTAGGCATTTTTACATGTCTACACCTTGTTCATACCTGACATACATACACCTTGTTTGATCATGTGAGAGAATAAATTCATCAAAGTAAGGAGACCAACACACAAAAGGTATAAAGAACATGATATCCACTAACCGTCATGTTATTTGAGACTATACCTACACACATTAGGCAAGTATTCACCAAGGTCGTATTGCAAGAACATCCAACAAAAACAACAGATGAAAGCAATGAAAACACTCCATTACGTACCCTTCTAGACATACCAAGATATTGAAGATCAAGGAAATTTCAAGCGAGCGATGTAATTTGAGATAAAAAGATAAAACCAAAAGAAAAGATCAAAATGAAAAATATCAATACCATCATATCTCTTGCTAGAGAGAGTTCTTTTAGTTGATATCTGAAATGTTGTCTATTATAGGAATGATATATCCATTAAGACATTCATTGGATGTTGATTTGTTTTTAAATGTTTAGGCTATTGATATGAAGGTTAATTGACATGTTTCACAATGATCAAGACTTGTGATTTTGTGTGAAAGTTTTTGTTTTGATAACTGTTGTATTTGCTTCTATTTGTTTTGCCAAAGGTGAGGATGATGATAAATTTATTATGGATGAAAGTTTATTGCAAATGAAAATGAGATGGGATAGATGAATGTTTTTTTTTCAAATGTTTCCAATGTTTCCAATATTAAGCTTCTTTTTGGTATTTTAAAAATATTTGAATATTTTTGAGGATTTCAACATGGTGGGATTGGGAGAATAGGACCTAAGGAACAGACTATGCCTTGACAGCTCATCTTTGATGGTCTTACCTACGTGAATTCGTAGAGGCTTCATAGTTCAATTATTTGGACTTGAATTAGCACATCTTTTGATGGTTAATGATGTTTTTGGGATTTTGATATTTTTTGGATGTTTTGAGTTTTCGATGTTATTTGGATGTTTTAAAGAGTTATTTGAACATTTTTTAATGTTTTTTGAGATTATCAAAGTTATTTAGATGTTTTTGGAATTTCAAAGTTTAAATGACTTAGGTGATATACAAGAATCCATGTTGATGACTAGGTGTTGGAAGATTCCCCTAGTCATGTTTTAGATTAAATTGATATAGGTAGGACAAACTAACCTTAGGATAATGCCAAGTAATATTGATATGGATAGATACTAGTAAATAATCTCTAATTTGAATTATATTAATTTATTTCTTTCAAAAGTAATATGTAAATAATTATAACTAATTTGCTTTGAATAGCAAGTTGAAAAAGTATAGTTTGACTTACTAGTAATAGATAAATGTATTAAATTGCAAGCAAACGTACAAATAATTAGTATGGTTTATATTATTCTTAAAGGTAGTTAAAAATAGATAAAAAAAATTCAAAAGAAGATATAATAGTAATTTTGTAATGAGTATAGTAAATTTAATTATAATGACATTTAATATTAGTTAAAAGTAATTTTAAAATATCAATTTATCTTCAAAGACAATTGGTATTAATTGATTTTCAAAGGTAATTAAATTTAAATCATTTTTTTTAACCAATCAGTAATTAGTTTCTATATTCCAAAGGTATATTTCACAATATATAGTTTAATTTATCAAAGACAATTTTGAAATTAGTCGACTTGTTAAATTTATTCTTAAAAAAAAAATTCAAGGAAAATTCTATAGTTGAATTTGTTAATATTTAGATTAGCTAGATTTGTTTTGTAAAGGTAAACTGAATAGTATAGTTTAATATATTTAGAATTAATTAGATTTATATTGCAAAAAATAAATATATTAGTTAAGTTGGACTCATTTTACAAAAAGTAATCTTCAAGACATTAGTATAGTAGAATTTATTAGTTAGATTTATCATACAAATAAAATTTTCTTGAGAAATAGTTTGAATTAGATTTAGATGAATCAAATATTTGGATAGATAAATTGAAATTTAGAAAGAGAATTAGCTAATAAGAAGATAGAAAACTTAAATATATTGATATTCAATTAATAAAGCTAAAATGATTCTTGATCCAAAATAAACAATGAATACATTTACTGAGAATATTAGTAAATAGAAATGAAATAAACCAAAGTACAAAGACTTCAAAACTGGTAACTCTCAAAATGAAAAGAAAATTTAAGAAATAAATAAATAAATAACTCTTTGCATTAGATTTTTCAACTTAAGGACTTATCAAGAAGTTCTCAAACTATATAAGATTTTATTACCTTAGTCATCTCTTACTTTCAATTAACTAGTGAGCCTTGATATGAAAATTGGAAAAAAGAAATTAGATTTAGTTTTTTTTTTTTAAAGCAAAAGTGGCGAGCCACTGTAATATATTATATTATACTAATAAAATATTACATAATCTTGGTTCAAAAGAGCATACCAGCAGGAAAGAACCAGGAAGAAAACCTCTGGTTATAACTTAGATAAATACAAAAATTCGTTCGATATCCACCCTATTAGGGGTCTAGTTTATGATTTTACATCCTTACTTCATTCAATATCCACCCTATTAGGGGACTGATTTATAAATTTACATCCACATACAAACAAAATTGATGATTATCAATATTTTGAAGGCTACAAAATACATCAAGCCTCAAAATTAGGCTAGGCCCATAATTAGCAGATATAACATTCTTTTTTTAGCCAAATGCAAAAAACAAAAACAAAAAACTCTTTATTCTTCCATTGTTGCAATGTCGTTCTCTCCTTGGTTCTCGTCTGTTCCCTGATTGTCACTACCTTGACCATTTTGGCAGAGGAATATTGAGATTAGGTATCACTTGTTGACGTGGATGTGAAGAGGTACTTGCCCGATCAAAAATTATCACCACTGGTGGCGCTCGAGGAACTTGAGGAGATGGTTGCCGCAGGATAATTGGCTTGGGATGCTCGTGGCTGAGAAGTGTAAGGATGGAATTATTCCTTCTTCTAATTTTATCTACCAAATCTTCACCTATTGACAGCCTATGCCTCTCAAGGACCAACTGGAGGTAGCGGAAGCTACACATTTCTAGAGTATTCTTGACAGCGTCAAATACAGAGACTTAGGTATTACCATTAAGCAAAAAATGTCATGGGAAAAGGCCACCCACTCTCCCTTGGCCTTTCCAGAATTCATATGCCTGAATACCCTTAAGTAACTTGTCTTCTTGTAAGAAAACATCCTTTACCACTTTTGATGCTATCATTTGAATATCAGGGAAGGATTACAGAAGGTCATAAGCATTAGAGAGAAATACATAAACTAATTATGACAGAAATATAGCCCAACGAGCTTGAGGATAGAGAACCTCTTCACCAATAATGTGAATTACACTTTTCCTATATTGATAACAGTTAGATTTGAATACCTGTGCTAACTGCAAATCACCAATTGTCTCTGAAAATGATAGCTCCTAGTCCACAATTGGGATAGGAACCCTATGATTTCGTGGCAGATACTCTATTACTCCTTTACCACAATGCCTACAAATTCTAGGTTCGCCTTCATCTTATGATGAGACCTGAGAATGCATTCCTCTCTTAAAACCCTTCCACTAGAAACACTGAAAGTTATGAAAAAATATGGCGGAAGGAGTAATTAAAGAGTCCTCCGCACGTTTGATGAAGAAGGATATCGACCATGTGAAAAAATGATGTATTTAGGTAGCCTCTGCCACAATGTTTGGAAATTATCCATCTATCACGGAGCTTGATTAAATATTATTTCCCATGTACTAATTGTCACCTGCAAAATCTTTCAAAGGATAACAAGAATAAATTATGTTGTCGCTCATTTGGGAGCATCCTTTCCCACCTCATTTCTGACAAAGGGATATGATGTTCACACAAGTGGATAATAGGTTGTAACCTTAAATAGATTGCCTTAGAAAAATCTTATAAATTGTATTACACAAGGATATAGGTCTATATTCCACAAATTATGTTGGGTTGCTTACCTTGGGGATAATGACTATGTTGGTTACATTAAACTATTTAAGTAGGGACCTCATTCTCCTTGATTCTTCAAGTGCTTAGAGCAAATCAGAACACACAATATCCCAACATTTTTGAAAGAAAAGTGCAGTAAAACTATCTGGCCCAGGAGCTTTATCTGGAGGCAAAGAAAATACTACTCTTATAAGTTCCTCTATCGTAAATGGTTCTAATAACTCTTCATTCTATGAAGCTGATATAGATGTTGAAATTGAATCCAATAACTCCATCTCATCATTTTCATTTTTCTCACTTCTGACTTGTGGGGTAGATAAGAGGTCATAGAAAAATCTGATACATTCTCTTTTAATATCTTACTCTTTAGTAATCTAAATACCCGTGGGAATCTCCTGAATAGATTGAACAACCTTTGCAACCCTCTTGATTTGGGTAGAAGCATGAAAGCATTTAGTGTTTCTATCACCCTCCCTCAACCACAATTCCTGGGATTTTTGTCTCCAGTAGGCTTCCTCCCTTGCACACTGTTCTTCTCAATCCTCTTATAGTCTCTTTTGATTTTCATACAACGAATCATCCATTCCCCTTTGAATTATTTGTGCATTAACTTCTTCTAATTCTTTTAGAATGAGCTCTTTCTAGTGGAAGACATTTCTAAACACTTCCTTATTCCATCTTGTGAGTTGTTGTTTGACATACATCATCTTTTTACACAACTGAAACATCATTGTTCCCTACTCATAAGGAGCTGATAACCACCATTGATGAATCAACTCTACAAAGTTAGGATGCCTAAACCACATTGTTTCAAACTTAAGGAAGATTTGAAAGGAGGAGCAGAAATATTTGATATGACAAGTGAAATTGCATAATAATTAGAATCTAGGAGAGACAAAATCTCATTTAGATTTCATATTTTATTAATAAAAATGAGTTTAGAATATCATATCCTTGTTATAAAAATCAATATTTCTTTTTTTGATAAAATTTATTAATGGATTAGTTTCTATTAGATAATTTTTTTCCATAAGAAAATAAATAAAGTTACATTTACTTCAAGGAAAAGGAATTGGCTGATTTTATTAGTTATATTTAGCAAAGGAACTTAGCATTTATTTTCAAAAGTAAATAAGAAGTAGATTAATTTATTAGGATTATTTTAAGAAATGAAATAGATAAAAAAAATTTATAAATATTTAGTCTTTAGTTTATTCCAAAGTATTTAGCATTCAATTATTAAGTATATAAGTTTTTTTTTTATAAGAGAACCTTGTAATTAGTATTAAATTATTTTACTTGTTTACTTCCAAGGTAACTTGGTATTAGCAATTACAATTAGTTGAATTTTATCTCATGAAAGTAATTAGTTTCATTTTCAGGCAATTAATGTTTTACTTTGAATAATTAGGCTTGTCTTAATTAATGTTTTTAAAAGTAATTAGTTAATTTATTTATTTATTTTTGCAAAAGTAAATTAGTTTCTATTTCTCAAAGTCTTGATTTATTTCTCAAAATAAATAAGAAAAGATACTTTAATTTATTTGTCTATTTATTTATTTATTTTTGTGAAAAGTAGATTAGTGATCTCAAGAAAGTGGAAAGGAAGTTGTTTATTGTTTTTAGATTTACCTTCTAATTAGATATTGAATTAATTAATACTTGTAATTCTCATCCACCATATGCTCTCACCTCACCTGTACTAGGGTCTTGGTGATCAAAAAGTAGAAAGGAAGTTATTTTTACAAAGTAGATTAGTGTCTCAATTTACATTTATAATTCAATATTGTCTTGATTTCTTTTATAATAGTAATGGTAAAATTAGTATAAAATAGTGCTTATTCCTTTCCAAAATCATTTTACCTTGCAAGAGGTGATTAATTGTTATTTTCTTTCTTAGTTAGAAAACTTTAATCAAGAGTTGATTTACCAAAAACTAGCAGTGTTCGGTATCAATGGTGCCTCTGGCTCACATTTACGAGTAATGCCATTGTGCTTGAGTTGATGCACTTATAGCCTAACACAACTACAACAATAACATCTATGGCATTGTCCCTTTAAATCATCAGGGAGAAATAAGGGGCATATTAATGGTATTAAAATCCAAGGGATGGGTAATCTCTCTTGGATTGATAATCTAAAAAGATAAATTTCCAATGAACCAAACTCTGCTAGAACAAACTTAGAAAATTTTCTTATAGGGTTCAAAGGAATTTTATTTAAATTGTTTATGTTTTAAATTAGAGATAAAAAATGGGTTTTGAAGGGGTCCAAAACCCTTTACAATAAAGATCAGTTGAAACTAAAGATAACTACATAAAGCATATAGCATCTCAAAAATAGCACACCACAGCGCAATAGTAGCCAAAAAGGAGGGACAAAAGCAGTAGCACTACATATTCTTCAGGATATCAACAACCTCTATGTCGCTCGCCACATCCTTCTGACAATCATCCATGACTTCAGACAAATCTTTAATAGGAGTCCCAGTCTAAACCTTGGTCTTATTTTCTGTTCTAGCCCCAGGCCCACCCACATTCACCTCACTAATCAAAACATTATGCTTATCACCACCCTTATCAACAAAAACCTCTTCCTCCATAATCCTGCCACTAGAACTAGTCTCCTCACCAGGAGAAAACTCCTTGTGTTTCTTGGCACTATCAAAAGGAGAGGAAATGCCCATAGACTCAAACTTAACCACAAATTTAGTCCCCTCCCCACCCTTCTCTAGATTAGCATAAAACCTCTCCATTTGGTCCTCAAGGGTGAGAATTATTTCCTCAAGAGTCTGCTTCATCTTCAACATTTCATCCGCCACAATTTTCAAAGAATCAAATAGTTCATCAATCTGATTCTGAACTAAAGACTCACCAGCTTTACTCATTGCACCCCGTACTTTAACATTGGTCATGTTAAGTTCATGGAACACCCATTTAAAAAATTTGAAAAAAAAAATGGAACCCTCTCTATCCTTTCCCATAACATCAAAAATATCTTCACAGTCAAAGTTAAAAACACCCTTACCCACAACATCATCCTCCTGAGAGGAGCTTACCTTATCCTGACTAGCAGAGACGCCCTTACCCTTACCAACAACAACTGACATTTTGATTTTTTGAATAGAGTTTGCAATCTCCTCAACAACAAACTTCCTTCTCTTCTGCGAGTCCAAATCCACAACCAGGGAATCTACAACACCCTACCTACTAGCCATTTTAAGGGAAGAGTCAACTTGCATCTCAAGCAATTGGCTCACAGACCTAACAACTAGTTTCTTGTTACTACCCGCCTCTGGCTCCTTCTTATGCTTTTTCCCCAAAACAGGGGGTGACAAAGACACCTCACCAACCATTTCAATCTTCTCCTTCAGGCATCTACTCGGCTTTTTAGCAACAATATCCTCACTACAGGTCTCATAACCCTTATTAGGGCTCGACACCCCTTTGTTAGACTTACCCACTTTAGGGGGTTATGAAACCATCTCCATGGAAGCAAGAGAATCTAGGACATAGTCTACGTCCTCCTCAGACCCCAATTCCTCTTCCAAAACAAGTTTCCTCTTTTTCCCTTTCTTGTTAATCGACTCCTCTTCAAAAACTGTTTCATACTCCACAGCCGGCTTTTGTTGCTTACCCTTAGGAGTAGCAATAGGCTTAGACACCTCAAAAGCTTTATCATAGTCAGAGATTAAAAGAATGAGCCCCACATGCAATATCGTATTTTTGGGGTTCCTTTTGTGGTCCTTCAGACCAAAATCTAGCGATGCCAAGAGATAATAAGGAAAATAAATTATCTTTTTATGGTGGAAATGATTAAGCATAACAAAATGGTAAGCATTTACCATAGAGAAACAACCTTCGCAGGCAATATACCTCATGAGTTCCTCAGCCACATCCCTCCAAAGTGCCTTGAGAGAGCTTCGCTAGTACCCACCACTCTTTGTCATCTTCAGGTCTTGAGCTTCATCCCCTTTGAAAAAGATTTGCATGGCCGCCTGCTATTCCTTCTTGTCTCTAAGAAATTTCTTACCATCCGTAGACAACCTAGTGCTCTATAAAATCCTCATTCACATCAAATTTCATTCCTCCTAATTTCAAAACCCTGTTGTTCCATGCTTTAGCAAACAAAGTCGTCGTCTGCAGGTTGTTTCCATGCAACCTTACTAGATACGGAGTTAGCCCACCTTTCTCTAAAACACACCACACCTCCTCCTTCTTCTTTACAACATCACAAGAGAAAGGCTTCACACGATTCCTATCCCCTCCCATGGCAACAAAATTTGCAGAGCCAAGAAGCTTAAGAACCTTGAAATCAATGAGGATAAACCTCGAGAAGGAGATGCAAAGAATGCCCACAATCTGTGTAACAACGAAATTATGGAAGGGGAAAATAATGAGCCTAGAGTTTTGTACCATATGGATATCAACCAGGGTACAATCAACTCGATCCATATCTAGCTTACCATCACTCCACATAATAACCTGCCACATGAAAATAGTCATGCATGCCCCGAGCCTTAAAAAATCATCAACCAAGTTATCAATTTTGGCAATCATGATTAATACAAGCAATTTCCTCCATAGGGAGGGGGTTGTTCACACCCCATTCCCTAATACCCCTAACACCAAGATTAGCGAAAACATCATCTAATCCATTTCCTTCTCTCAAAATATGAGAAATATAATACTCATTGAAGGATTTAAGAATATCAATAGCATCCATAATCAAAGATTCAATAGTCCATGAAGGGGCAACACAATTCTTCATATTATTAATAATATTGAGAGAATCCCCCTCAAGCAACACTTTCTTGTAACCTTTCACTTGTTCCAACTTTAAGTCATGATAGGTTGCAGCCGCTTCCGATTTAAATTGTTTATGTTATTCATATTTTATTAGATATTTAATTATGTGGATGAGAATTCAGTTTCAACGGTTTCAACGGTGATGCTAATTTATGACTAGGAATTAGATGATAGGACACAAGTAATAGTCATGACTACTACTTATAATTACTGCTTCCCTTTGTGGTTGGAAGATGTAGAGGAACTGTCTGGGGAAAAGGGGCCCTAGAAAGGTTTGCGTACCCACATAACAGTTCACATCAGAATTAGTATAGAAAACAAAACTACATATTTTATGCCTTGATCCCATTTGGAAGTAGGATATGTAAGCAGTTTGAGAAATGAAGGATGTTTTCAGTACTCAAGTGTTCAGGGATGGGGTTTATGGAATGCCTAAGAAAGATAATGCTAACTCAAAATATTATAAAACATTTATTCAATCAAAGAATTATCAATCAAGGGAAGGGAAGAATGCCCTGATCTAATATCAAGATAAAATATATTCCTTGTATACTTGAATGAAATGATTGATTTTCCTGTGAGGCTTAGGCCAAAATTTTGAGGTGGGATTCAAGTTATTATGTTATTATTTTGTTTACTCCTAGAGATGGACCTTGGTGCACTTATATTAGGAAATGTAGTCTTTAAAGAGTAATTCATATGAATCTAAAGTCTCTGGCCAAAGCATCATTCTCATCCTATTTGATGGATGGATGCCTATCTTGTTTGATGGATAGATGGATTCCCATCATATTTGATGGATGGATGCCCATGATCCTATTTGATGGATGAATTCCTACCCTATCTAATGGATAGATGGATTCCCATTCTGTTTGATGGATGGATGACTATCCTGTTTGATGGATTGATGCCTATCCTATTTGATAGTTAGATGCCCATCTTGTTTGATGGATGGATTCCTATCTTGTTTGATAGATAGATGAATTCCTGAGTACACAAGTGATTAAACAATTAACAACTAAAGGTAAATATAATAACATAGAAAAAAATTATGATATATTTTTTTGGGAATAATGGATTTAGTCTTTACATGACTCCTTGGTTTTCAATTTTTGTATATGGTTCTCCCTCTCGCTTCTTCTGAAGCTTGAGGAGTATTTGTTAGGGGGATCTGATTTCTCCTCTCCTTTTTATTTTGATATCAAAATCTCTAGGAAGTTGCATTCAAAAAGCTATGGAGGTGAGTTCATTGAGAGGTCTCAAGCCCTCTTCTCTTTTCCCTCCTCTCACACATCAACAATTTGATGATGATATGATCATTATGGGGAAAGCTTCTATCAAGGAAGTCAAGTTTTTCAGTGTTCAGGGTCCATGCTCACGGTTCAGGGTCCAAGGTTCGGGGTCCAAGGTTTAGGGTTTAGGGTCTAGCTTTAGGGTCCAGGGTTCGGGATTCAGACTTCAATGTTCAAGGCTCGGGGTTTAGGGTTCATGGTTCAAGGTCCAAGTTCAGGGTTCAGGGTCCAGGGTCCAGGGTCAAAGGTTAAAGGCCAAGGGTTAAGGGTCAAGGGTGCAGGGTCTAGATTTCATGGACCAAGGTCAGTGTCGAGGGTCGAGGGTTTGGGTTCAGGGTTTAGATTTTAAGGTTTAGGGTTAAGGGTCCAAGTTCACGGTTCAAGGTCCAGGGTCAAGGGTTAAGGGGTCAGGGCCCATGTTGACGGTTAAGGGGTTTAGGTTTAGGTTTTAAGGTCTAAGATCCAAGGTTTAGGGTTCTGGGTCGAGGGTTCAAGGTCCAAGGTCCAGGATTCAGGTTATGGGTCTAAAGTCCAGGGTTCGGGGTCCAAGCTTCAGGTCAACAAATCAATCTTTAGAAGAGTGTGTTGTATTTTCCCAATACTCCTGCTTATCTTGAAACTAAGCTCGCAATAATTCTGAATTGTAACTTGGTTATTCTCCTTGCGTCATATTTGGGCCTTCCACTTTGGGTTTCAAAGATTCTCAAGTACTTCTGGCTCGAGTTGTTGGACAGATTTAATAGAAAATTAGTTGGGTGGAAAGGGGCCCTTCTCAGTCAAGCCAAATTTTTTTAGCTTATTCTCTCCACTCTGTAGATCTTACCAATGTATGGCTTGGGATTATTCAAGATCCTTGTGAAATTTGAGGAAATTTTTGAGTAGATCATGAGACATTTTCTTTGGTCTAGTACTAAAGATAAAGCCAAAATCTCTCTTTTGACCTAAGATCTACTCTGCAAGCTGAAGTTCTGGGGAGGTTTGGGTATAAGAAAAATTAGGAATCTTAAGACCTTTTATCCAAAAATATTTGGTGTCTCATCTCTGAAGATGTTGGGTGGACCTCCTTGTTAAATAATAAATATATGTCAAGATTCAAGAAGGCTTGGGATTTTTTAAAGGAGGTTTCTTTACTTGAGGGATCTTGTTTTGGAAGAATATTATGCCTAGTAGAAAAGTTATAAAGGATGGAACAAGATGGCTTCTTGGGAATAGTAGCCAAATTTTGTTCTAGGATGATTCTTGGTGTGATGGCGGGTCGCTCATGGATCAGCAGTGGGCTCTCCCTTTCAGAAATTTGTGCTTAAGGCTCTTTGGTTGTTGGGTGGCTAATTATATCTAAGATGGTAAGTGAAAAAAATTACAAAGTTTGGACTCTTTCCTTGCTGTCCTTCAGGAGTTTCTCTCCTGTGTCCTTATTCCTTCTCTTCCAAAGGCTAATAGAGTTTTTTTTTTTTTTTTTGTGTTCTAACAGTCGATTTTCTATGGCTTCTGCTTTTAGTAGACTATTGGATAAGCCTAACCCTGTTTCGTTTTGGTGTGGGTTGTGGAAAAAATATTACCCCCAAGGTCAAATTTTTTTTGGCTTCACATGCAAAATAATGTTTTAACTTTGGACAATATTTACAGAAGATATTTCACCCTCCCTAATAGATGTGTCTTATGTGAATGTGAGGCTGAAAATTCCTTCCACATTTTCCTTAGCTACAATTTTTTGAGCTATATTTGGGGAAGGTTTCTCTCCCTTTGGAATTTGTATCGGTTGTTCCCTAATTATTTTTAGAACTTTTTTTATTAGTGGATTTGTCCCTCATTCTATCCTTCCCTTCTCTTGGTTTGGTCTCTGATGGCTCCACATATAGCCTGAGGACTCTCAAAAGAAAGGAATGATAGGATTTTTAGAGATGTGAAGCTTAAGGAAGAAGTTGTCTTCTTTAAAATTCGAAGGTCAATCAAGATAATTATAAAGCAAAGTTTATGAATACTTCTACAGATGGCCAAAAGACAATCTTGCAAGGGTATGATTCTTTGGTGGTAGTCAATTGGCACATGGTTTCTGAGTTATCCATTCCTCTCAATTCCCTTAAGAAGTTGAGAGAAAATGTTGAGTGGAGAAGACTACCTCAAGGGTGGATTAAAATTACTTTTGGTGGGACAGCTAAGGGGAATCCTGGGATTTCTATTTGTGGGGGTTGTTGAGGGATGAATAGGGTAGGCTTTTAGTAGTGGTGGCACTCCCATTGGGAGCAAAAACAATCACCGAGTTGAGGCTGAAGCATCATTTAATGCGATTAACGTACCATTGATAAAGGTTTTAGAAATTTTGGATCAAGGCGAACTTGATTAACATCATTTTATGCCCTCAGAATCTTAGCAAACCTAGTTGGAAAATTGAAACTATCATCTATGATGTTATTGCTATGATCCACACATTTGAAGATGTCAGAAATTTGCATGTATGTAGGGAGGGGAACTTGTTGGTGGATTTTTTAACCAACAAGGGGGTCAAATTAATGAATACCAAGATATGGGATGGGAACAACTCAACACCCACTAAAGCCTTGGCCTTACTGGTTAATGATGGCAAGCATGGGTTATGAGGAGAGATGGGATGGGTGTTTATTGAGTACCCATTCCCTTGCACGTTTTATGGGAATTTTGAGCCCATTTCTATTTTCTTTAAGGTGATAGATAAAAGGATCTAGAATTTACAATGGAACAATCACATTGAGGAAATCAGAGGAGATCATAGAAGAGTAGAGCTACTCTCTTGTGATGGAGTGAGAAATAAGAGCAAGGTGTGGAGAATTTTGGAAGAAAGGGGCCTCACCCCCTTTATAGAGTAGCTTCATGGTTTTGACCATGAAGCTTTGAAGCTTTTTGTGAGAGGTTGGGAAAATAAGATTCTCACAATGAATGATGTTGAATTTTCTATCACTAAGGAGTTTATTGCCCAAATTTCTGGATTGCAACTTTAGGGTTGAAATTTTTTGAAGGATGAGAAAGGAAATGAAGACACATTGAATTAGTTTTTTAAAGGAGATGAAAGGGATAATTTGGTTAAGCTTTCTTCATGGGTTATGATAGATTATCTATCAAACCCATTTGGGCCAATATTTTTGAAGTGATAATGCAATATATAACCTTGGATAGGCAGTTTACTACTCCTCTAGGTGTACATTTTAATTTTCTCAATCAATATAGGCATAAGCTCCTAGTGTCTTTTCCCTTCTATTTGCTTGCTTCTCTACAATACTCGATGAAAGCTCATAGGAAAAATCCTAGGCCTCTTATCGTACATGAGAGCCTAATCTTACTTATCATGGAGCACGTAAAGGAAAATCCTTTGACAAAGTCTCTTAAAGGTAAAGAATTTGTTGATAAGAAAAAACCTAAAGTGATGGATTATTCATCTTTGAGTTTGGATAATTATGATGATGGTGAAGATGATGAGTGGAAGATGGAATCTGAATTTGGGGATGAGGTTCTCTCTTCCTCTCCCTCGGAGTCAGGTCAACAGAAGAAGAGGAAGGGGAGCACTAAAAAGTCCCCATCCAAAAAGAAAACCAAAAAATCATGTGCTTGGTATGATGGCTCACAAATAGGGGATGAAGAAGAGGAGATTAATGTGTAGAGAAATTCCATTCAAAAACTGAAAGGTTTCAGGTCTGGTTTGAACAAAGGAAAAAAGAGGGATGAAGTGGAAGACCAAAAAGAGCAAAGAAATTTCATCCAATAGGCGAAAGGTATCAGAACTAGTTTGAGTAAAGGCAAGGAGAAGGTTCCAATTGTGGCTACGAAGTATGTGAGGAATAAGTCAAGTAATGTCACTTATGCCATAGGTAACATCCATCCCCTTTCTAAAGAATTCTCCTAATTTAAAGCGACATGGAGGTTGCTAATATTCTAAAGAATCTATTGTTTTTGTTCTTGTTCCTCCTTTTTTGGCAGTTGTTTTGCTGATTTTTTTGTGTGTGTTGGTTGTTTGTTGATATGTGTGGTTTTCTTTTGAAACAACTATCCTTTTTGTAAAGGGTTTTGAGGCCCCTTCAAAACCTGCTTTACCTCTAATAAAAAACATCCATCCCCTTTCTGAAAAATTTCTCCTATCTTCAAGAAGAAAATATAGATATTCTTGATGTTTTTTAGGAATGGCAAGGGAAGGGGTCTCCTGCAATTTTAGGCTTACAAAATGGTTCATGCTTGAAATCAATAAAATTAATGTTAAAATCATAGGCCTGAAGGAAAAGTTTGCTAATGATATTAAGGGGCATTCATATTCTATGGTGAATGAGTTAAAAGAAAGATTAGATGAATTGGAAAATTTTATCTTGGATTTCAAGAGGTTCTTTGAGGAATTCCTTCAGGGGGTGGAGAATAAGGTCCAAGAGTTAGACTCTAATATTCAAGTCCTATTAAAATTAGCCAGTATTCGATTAAGAACAGTGCAGACACCCTCAATGTTCTCATGGAGAAACTCAAAGATTTGAGGGAGGAGCAGATGTATACTAGGCATGAGGGTGGTAGCAATCTGAAAGAGTTATTAGCTAAAGAGAAAGGAAAAAAGGAAACTTGATAGAAGAAGAGAAGGGTCCTAGCACTAGGACCCAGGGCAGTAAGAAAAATATCTTCAAGGAAGAGAAGAACGAACCGATTTCCATGGTAAACCTGCATTATAATCAAGAAATGGAGGTGGCGAACACCTTGTAGAACATGAAATAGGCCCTCTCTATTTGTGCTTAGTTGTTATTTAGTTTTTATGTTGTTTGGTTGTTGTTTGTCTAGATGTTATCTTTAGTTTCAACAACATTTTTCTTTAAAGGGTTCTGAGTCCCTTCAAAACCTATTTTTCCCCTTTCATGAAAAAAAACAAATAAAAAACCAAATTTTAGACTGAATGTTTGTGTAATGAAGAATAGAATATTAAAAGTACATTTCAGAATATCATCGAAATGAAAACTAGTGAAACCCTTTAAATATTTCGTAATAACAATCAAATAAAACACCAAATTATAGACTGAATGTTTATGCAATGAAGAAGAGAATATTAGAAGTGCATGGTAGAATATCATCAAAATGAAAACTAGTGAAACCCTTTACATATTTCTTAATAAAAAACAAATAATAAACCAAATTGCAGACTGAAAACCCATATTGAATCAAACCAGTGGAATTAAAAAATCACTTTAGTGCAATTTTTTGAAACCCTATAACTCATTGAAGACATGCAAAAACATGCAAATCCGGTCGAAGAAGCAAAGATAATGGTATAGGCTTAGTGAGGTAAATTACCTCACTTGTGCTCAACAAAGGTGGAACAATGGGCATAACCAAACATGAATCAGTGCCAAAAGAAATTGTAGAGTGCAAAGCCGAACATGTATCGGTGCCTAACCAAACAAAGACTCCAAAATAAATGCAAAGGAAAGGAATGACATTGAGCGAGATATGCGAGGATTTGGAGCATTGAATGAACTTTGTCATCCGAATAACATTCTCATTAGGAAAAGTAAATGGGAAGGGATGCGTATGACATGTTGATGGACAAAGCTAATGTAGGGGATGGCATGTGACTAATGCTCTAAACTAGATGTCTAGGGTGGTGAGGTGTTCCACTACCATGTGCCCATCCAACTAACTGCCAACTCCCCTTCACATAGCCTCTAGAGGTGGACACGATCAATGATCAATCAAACCTCTAAAAGGGCTCGACATGAATAGGTTCGACCAATTGGAGTGTGACACATGGAATCTAAGTTGATTTGGAAAATAAAGGAAACTGACGGGTCCACAACAAATTGTGTGATGTGGCGGGTAATTTTTTTTATTAATTTATGGTTCATGTGGCACACCACATGAACCTTCAAATGTAGTGTGCTCCACTATGGACCCCTCTCCCCTAAGTCTAGAGTGATGTGAATTTTTTCTCACAAGGACCTATGGCATGAGACTATGGGAGTAATAAATATTTACCTCATAAATTTTTAGCCTCTATAAAATTTGAGGCCAAATTGGGACAATATAATGTTTGGATTTAAGAAAAATGTTAATCTATTTAATTTCAAATAGAAGGTTTAAAATTAGATTGTGGATATTTAATATTATATAAATTATATAATATATAATATTAATATTAAATATATAGTATAATGATGACCATCACTATTACAATCAACAATCACCATATATTATTTAAATAATTATTAAATAATAATTAGCAATTCTTATTAATATTCAATATATTTATAATCATTATATAAATATATTAATAATTAATAGTATTTAAATTATATATTTAATATATTATTTAATATTAATATTAAGTATTTTATATATTATTATTTAAAAATGAATAATAAGTATTTAATAATTATTAATTAATAATAAATATATTGATAATTAATATAATATATTATTTATCATTAATTAATTAATATTGTTTAAATTATATTTAGCATTAATGATACTATATTATTAATTAAATAATTATTAAATATAAATATAAACAATATAATATAAAGTATTTACTAGCTCATCTCTTGTGACTTAGAACAATTAAACTAATAGTAAAGAAAATGATTAATGAATCTCTAAAAAATAATATATAGTTACGAGACACTCTCATCTCATTAATAGCATAATAGTGATCTGTTAGTTTGACAATTCTTTCTTGGTGTGTCATTGGTTGAAGCAATCCCGTTGGAGTGTTACACTTATCATCTTACAACTTTTAACTTTATATTTTTCTATCGTCTTCTAAATGAAAGTCACTTTGAACTTGTAGACATGCAAATTTTACATTATGCATTCGATCGGATTCAGTCAAATTAGCTCTTACATTAGGCAAATTCATCACTTTCATCCATTCATTAAATAATTTCATTTATCAAATAAACCTTATCATTCAACCTTCATCTTGCATCATCCATTTAATTAAATAAATCAAAAAGCCATTTAAATCAAATCCTAAATCATATTCCATCATTTTCTGATTTAAATAAATCAGAAATTTAAGTCTTGAAAGTCAAATCATCTAATCAGCATTAATCAGCATAATCATCATCTAATCCTAATCTAATGTTAATCCATCCCACTTGCATTATCTAGATCTAGCCACTTGCACAATAAATCAATTTTATTGATTTATTAAAACCTCATTTTCCCTCAACATGACAAGTCAAACAGGGCATTTATTGCTCTTCTTTCTTGTCCCCCTCTCTAAATTTATTGCAAATTTGAATTCAAAATTTCCCCCTCTTGGGCACTCTTCCCAAATCTTGCACATACATCAACTAATCACATGATGACAAGTGTCCTCAACTCATTGGCTTATTTTTGATCCCACATTGGTCCCTCTTCAACACTTGGCATTTTGAAAATCTTTAAATACAAGCTTCATCTTTGAGCAAATCCTCCACAATTTGATGCAAGGTTACTCTCTTCATTTGAGATTTGATCTTGTCCATTTAGCATCTCCATATCCATAGCAATTTCATCACTAGCTAATCAATCAAGGGTTGGGAAAGGGTCACTAGCACATGTGACACCAATCCAACATGGAATAAGTGTTTATCTTGCTTTTAAAATGTCTTCTTAATGCTGTTTTTGTTACTTGTGGCATTTCTTTAGCATAGATATTCTATTTCATGGAGGTATTTGCAGATGTGTGTGTTTAGATTAACATTTCTAATGAGTATTTGAAGTGGTCTTACATGCAGATTTAAGGTACTTCATCTTGGCGCTAGAAGGAGGGCTGTTCCAGCAGTCATTCAAAATGTGAACAAAAATATACATTACTTTCTAGGGACGATTCATGCTTATCTGGTTTCTAACAATAGTCTGCATCTCTGTTTACTTTATTTTCACGTTATTACTAATCTATCACTGATCAAATGCTTCAGTATAGACTTCAATAACAAGGGTTTTTGTTTTTGATTCCATGAGAAAGGGGGCACCCATACTCTTTTAATGCAGCCACAGCACGTCGAAGTTGTCTCCTTTCTCTATCTTCATTCTCCTTTTCTATCTCTTTAATTATGTTGGGTAGGCATTCAACAGCCTTCTAAATTTTCGCAAGCTTCTTCTTTGCTGCCTCAATCTTCAATTGTTCATGCCGTCTAGCTTTCCGGTTCAGTTCTGCCTGAGTTAGTTTCCTGATTTTCAGAGGCCTTGGCCCTTGATTTTCCAAGTCACATTCATCATTGTTTACATCCAAATTTGGATCTGTTTCATCGTCTACATCCAGAAAGCATTTATCTTCCTCAAGCACTGGATCACCAGTCACAAAAGAAGGGAGTGGAGTAGGTTCCAGTTCTTTCTTGTATACTTTTTGCATTTCCTCTGCAACAGCAACTGCTAGTGCATCCTGGTGGGCTTCAAATGGTGGATTGTAAGAACACCCAGCTTCGAATCTCGAATTTTTGCTGGAAGAATTGGAGGTTTGGCATTGGGCTGCTTTTGTTTTTTTCTTTGAAGAAGGAATAGGAGCTATAAAGGAATTATTTTGCAAAATGCTATCACAGTGAAGAACCCTGCTCCGGTATTCCTCAATCTTCTTCTTAACAGAAAAATCTTTAGATTGTCTACGTAAAAAAAAAAAAAAAAAAAGAGAGTCGCTAGAAATCTGAGTGAGAGGACCGCCGCTGCTAGCATCTTTGTCATTATCAATTTGTATAAATTAGTTTTGTTTGTTTGAATCGGTCTAGAACTGTGGATTGCAGATGCTTATTCAAAATCTTTCAAGGCGCGAAAAATGAGTCATTAAAGAAGCTCTAAGAAAATTCAAACTTCACCTACCTTAGTCACTGTTTATTTGGGCTTTTACTACTTGATAACAACTTTCTCGCGTCTATCATCATGAAATGATCAGTTTACATCAAGTGATTTTATCTACACTGATCTTCTCTGATATTTTATCTATTTTCTTCGCATATTTTATGTGCTTAAATGGTCAGAGTGGTTATGGAACTTGTCTTAACACCTGCCAATGGCATTTGCTTGAAACACCTAAAGCTTATGCCACCTCCTTTGGCATTCTGTTGAACAGTCCGCGCACCTTGTCTATGCACCACGTTTTGGCGCTAGAAACATCTAACATATTTTTATTTTTTTCAAGTTTCACGTCTTTTTATGGATGTCCATACGCCTTTGACTCAAGTGTTTTGAATCTGTTTTGTGCAGGTCTGGCGATCATTGCATTCCATGAGACCACATCCTCTTGAAGCATTCTGTCAAACAGTTCACAGGCCCTGTCTATGCTTCCACATTTCAATACTGTCAAGTAGTTCGCATGCCTTGTCTATGCTGCCACGAGCCTTGCCTGTGCGACCACATCTTGCATTCTCTGACCTTACTAATTGTGTAATCCCAAAGTAAAGATTGGAGGGCGCGATTTGTGTGGTGGAACTTAAAGATCTGGAGGGCGCGGTTTTTGGAAGAGCTTAAAAGTCTTCTTCGCAGATTCTCTGACTTTACTAATTGCAGATTACTATGACTTGAATGCTTCACAGTACTACTGCTGTGGAATTCAATTTCGCGCCTGCCAAATGAGTTAAAATATCTTTTATATTATTGTTTTGACATAACTTGTCCGCTGGTTTCACACCTGCCAATTTTCTTTCATTTGAAATTTCTCTTAATTGCGAGAGGTGAAAGTCAAACATTGATTGAAAAGTTGATGATAAAGGCGGCCAGTCTATCTCCATAAATTCAAGCAAAGGTTGTCGTATCAAAGAATCCAAATGAATATGGCTGATGGAAGATGTTGTCTTAAACGCTAAAGGCTGCCATATCTTGTGCTAAGTTTTTTATTTTTTATTTATTTTCTTTATGTTATCTTAAATAATGTCTTAAACTATTGTCCTATGATTTGTTTTTGTAAATAGGTACAAATGATCAACAAAAGACAACCAAGGTACAAGGGAAAGCAAAGGCAAATAGGTACAAACAAACAACGAAGGCAAGAAGGAAAAGCGAAAAATCAACAAGGAGGAGGCTAGCAAACGAAAATGAAAGGAGAATGATTTTTTTTTTTGAAAACACAATGTGTTTTTTAACACTTTAAGTGTTGATCAACACTACTTCACGAAATTGTTTTTCTTTTCGTTTTAAAACACTAATTTTCATTTGGGTCTAAAACGAACAATTTGATTTTCATTGCAAGGGGCTTAAAACGAATCTTATGACAAACTTACTAGAGTTCGTTTTGGGTTAAAAATTGAACAAGCAATCCTCACATTTCATTTGGTGCTTAAAACGAACTCACAATTGCTTTGAAGGTTATAAAACGAACAAGTGTTTGAATTGTGTGATTGTCTTTTGAGTACGTATCCTCTCCCCTTGCGCTTCGTGCGATCTAGGGTGCAAGAGAAACACTCAAAATACATTTTATTGTTTTGAAACACTTCAATTTGGGCTTAAAAATTGAACATCTTGTGCGAGTGTGAATAGGGGCGTTTTCGCGTACATTCTCTTTCTTTGTGCCATCAAAGATCGATCGAGTTACGGATTGTGTCTTTGCTCGCTTTTGTTTATCTTAGAGGGCCTGCCTTGGGGAAAAAGTACTCACCCAAGCGACGACTCAACCGGTAACACTCTAAAGCCAAGAGTATTTCCAAAAGGGGATATAATGTGGAGGGCTTGTTAAACGCCATAATCACGCTGGTTCGGCTGAGATGGATCCGGGGACTCTGTCGATGGGTCATCTCCATGAACTAAATTCCTTACTAGAACTTATGTGCTAGAATTTTCCAAAATCCTTAATCTATTTGTTGGTGCAAGAACCGGCGCTCAAGCCACCCCACACTCTACGGCTTCTAGTAGAGATGGAAAGCACGCCATGGGAGTTTCATGTTGATGCTTCAGCTGCCCCGATTGACGTTAATGAGCGTGGAGGGAGCCCTTGGGTCAAGCATCTAACCATCCGCTAGAGATAAGCGTGGACTTGTCCAAGTGGGAATCCAACAAATATTGTCTTACACATCCATAGGGCTTGTAATTATTCTTTGTTTGAAAACACAGTGTGTATTCGAAAATATTTTGCAAACAAACATTCAACATGATTCTCAAAATTTCAAACCCTCTTGAAGACAAATATCATTGAATCAATCAATATGTTACTGCTTTCCCTGCGGATTCACGTCTGTAGAGGTCCCTAAGCATTGGATTATACCTCAATTTGTCTTCTTGGGTAAACAATAGGAAAACCCTTGCCTTAAGTTCATTGAATTTCCACATAAAATATCTTGTGGGGTTTAAAGAAATTAAGACATTGGACATCTTAGTTTGGAACCTTAATCAAAGAGAGTGTTTTTGGTAAAATAAATCCATTAAGCAAAGATAACAAATTGGACCCCACACATGTGCTTGATATCTCTTGGTCATATTGGTCTTTTGATTGCTCTTAGAGAAAAGTGTGTTCTTCAATACCTTGGCCTAGTAAACAAAGTCTCTCTAAGTCTCTTAGGATCAAAAATCAAACACTTCATCCACCTCAAACATTTATCAACATCATCCCACCAAACAACTTTAAGAGCTTTGAAAACATCATTACCTAGACTTGGGTACATTTCCAAACCAAATCAAAATCATTTGTTTAGTTAGGTGTGTTTGGATGAATCCTTCCACGCACACTTAGTTAAATTATCACCTCTTTGAACAAGTTCATCCTAAGATAACATCCAACATTTTAGGGTTTACAAGTTCATGATCCACATCAAACAATCAAAATCAATCCCTAAGTCTAGCATTGATTCAAAGTTCCTAAACGTTCATCACTCATATCATCCACCTTTCATCCTCCATCTTGCCATTGGTCCTAAGAACCTTAGAAGTCACTTTCATAACAAGGTCAAAACACAAGAAGAACATGGAATATAAACTTGATCCATACATCTTGGGTAATCCAAATCAGTTGAATCTTCAAAGCCTTGCAATGCCTATCAATTATCAAAGTCCATACATGGGATCATTACCTTCGACAAATGTCAATGGTACAACAAGTGTGAGTATGCCCAAGTCAAAGTTTGGAACACATTTCCCAATGATAGATCTAAGTCCAAACCTACAAATCCACCAATCGAATAATCAATGCATGAGCCTTGAAACGAACAATGTCATTCCACCAAATCCCTACAAACCAAATGTGGATGTACCAAGTGCAACTTTTCGAAACATGAATCCTAACTCGGAAAACTTTGGAAAAATGATTCCCAATACCAACAATGTTCATCCTATCATGCCAAATTTGAACATCATCCCAAATCAGAACATTATCCAAAGTCAATTTTCCCATAATCCCATTCAAAAAGCGCAAGTAGGCATCCCAAATCCGCTTAAACAAAAGCCAAATCAACTATCTCAAGTGAGTCAAGATCAAAATCAAGAACAAATTTGGCAAGATCAAATTGCGGAACTTTCCAAAGTAGTTGAGGCATTGCGCCAAGGGAAATCTCCACCACCATTACCTACATCATTCCTTGGTTTAGGGATTCCCCCTTTACCTAACACCAATCACGCCATCCAAATCAATCCACCTAACATCAATCAAACCATCACATCAAATCATTCGAATATATCATCGACATCGCACCAACAAATGGTATCTAATCAAACAACAACGTTGATCCCAACCAATCAAAATACGGTCTCCCAAAGACCTATCACCTCAGTCATTCCAACCATCACTATCCCTTCAATCATTCCAACCACCACTATCATGCCCATCACATCTCAACCCCTCACTACCATGATCGCTCCGAGCATATCTCAAACACTTGTCACTACATCCAACATGATTTTGAATCCACCACCACCCCCACCACCACCAATTTCCACCACATCAATCCAATACGACGCGACATTACAAGCTGCTTTTCAAAAGGGATTCCAACAATATCTAGCCATGCAACAAGAAACACAAGCTCAACAAGTGCAACAATCCTTTCAAGTTGCCCAAGCCTCTCAAGCTACCCAACCAACACGAGCACAAACACAAAAGATGACAACTATTGAAAACAAGGATCAAGATCAATCCATCACTGAGCACACATTTACTTCATCCAATGATCAAATCAACATATGTCAAGAGTCACTTTTGAATCACGATCAAAATCCACCAACAAAATTCAACAATGAGCCAATTCAAGAAATATCAACATCACTTGACTCTATGGTCGAAGACATTCATAATCTCTCCACTACAATTGTCGAAAACAATGATCAAAATCTCTCCATCGAGGAGCACATTGAGGATGTATCTACACAATCCAATGATAAACTCACCATACATCAAGAGCCACTCTTTAGTGATCTATTTCAAGGAGTGTTAGGACTATTTGATCCAATTGACATAATGCATGATCCGTTGACCAATGATCATATTGAAAATGTCTCTACATCGCCTTATGAGTTAGAGGACATATCTCAAGAAGTTATTCCAAAGCAAGATCAAAATCTTTCACTAAGGTCTAGCAATGGTCATTTTCAAAACATGTTGATCCCCTTTGACCTCATGGTTACAGATGCTGAAGGGACCTTGAACTTGACCATGCCTAATGTCGACATCCAAAATTCCTTTGTAAGAAATCCATCCTTTGAAGCTGCCCCATGTCAAGAACTTGATCCAAAGCATGTCGAAAGCAACTCCGAAATTATTCAAGATCAAGAATTTGTATCCTCTAGATACTACAATAATCTGATGGACACTCTCTTATCTATGCAAGATGATCATATCCATGTAGCACATACTCATCCATCTACCCATGAGATGCTTTCTATGGATGGACACGTAGATGATCTTCATCTAGAACAAGATTTTGTTACACAAAAAGAGCAGATTCTTAACTCCTACAATCAAATGGAGTTGTCAACATCAGGATCAAATATGTCCCAAACTCAGATTGAGGACATCATGAATAAAGATATCCATCATTATCCGCCCAAGGAAACAAGTCAGATAGAACATCCAGAGTTAGCAGAGCGGCGAATTGAAACAATGTCATCTACAATGGTCATTTGTCAGAGCATGTTTATTGAACAAGATATCTCAAAACGAGCAGAATCAAAGCATGAAGGTACTACTACCACCATACTGGGGGCAATTTCATCTTGTGCAAATGTCAACACAGGGAGCACGAAGAATTCTTATGATGAAACCATTTCCAACACTACAACCAGTCATGTCATGAATCGTCATCCACCCATCACCCCATTCACGAATTGGGACCAACATCAAAAGGAATATTTGAATCAAAGTACGAGGAACGTTATCAAATCAAAAGAAGCTGAGAAGCCTAATGGACAAATAAAATACAAATGGATACCAAAGAATACAAAGAAAGATCATCCCTATCAAACTCCATCAGTCAAAGAAACTGTGGGTCAAACTAAAAGAGGGAAAGGTATCCATCAAAGATGTCCGCAAAAGCAAAAACAGGCTTCTCAAGCGACGTACAAAGTGTATCAACCAGTTGGTCCTAATTCCACGCACACTTCCGTATCCACCCATCATTGCTCATCTTCACAAGTTTGGAGAGTCAAAGGTTCCAAACTGTCAACCAATCCACCTCTTATCCCTAAACACATTCCATCCACGCCTCCACGCATAATATCCAATTCTTACATTGAACATGTATTGGCAACGACCCTTCATCATAAGGATTCTGAAGGCACTTTATCGCGATGTGCGCACCAAGACAGAGTTAACTCCGGTATCAACGAGGCAGATCAAGAATCCCAAAAGTTGCATTCAATTGCATTATCTTAACAAAGCGGCTCCTTGATGAGGATATCGGTGGCACATCATGGCAGGCATCTACATCAACACCACCGGTGGTTGGCATGATCTTTGGAAAAATACAAAAAAATCAAAAATATGAAAATCCAAAAAAATTAGAAAAGGATTTGAAAATAGTAAAAGATAAAAATGGATCCTCTGAGTGAAAGCCACTCACGATTGGCTTTTGGGCAAGGCAGTGATGAAAACACGACAGCAGTAGCCTTGTGTAAATCACACTTTCCATCCACTAGGATCTTTTATGGCTTGTTCTACATCATCCATCCATTACGTTTCCATCATCCATTGCATCCAAATCTCAATCCATCACTCATCCACTCGCACCTGCACCATAGCTCGGTCTTGTTTTCGTATCATGATCCTCCTAATTGCTACTCGGCCCATCTCAGGTCGGTTGTCACTTTGCTCCGGAGTAGTCTTTACATCCTGCTGAGGGGCCGTTCATCGGATGGGATGGAGTGTATGATCTTTAAATCTCAAACCCGGAAAATCAAAACATCGGAAAATCAGAAAAATCAAAACATCGAGGAAAATCGGAAAATCCAAAAACATCGAGAAAATCAGAAAAACCAAAAACATCAAAACATTTCAAAATCCAAAAGCAGTCAAAATGTCATTCAAAAATCCAAAAACAAGATTAGTCTTCAGAACTTCACGATAGATCTCTGAGCTTGAGCGTGAAGCCAAGGTTGATCTTTGATGTCCAAGACATTTAAGGTCGGATCTATAGGAGTCGAGTCATAATAGTGACATCTCATCATGCTTCATCATCACATGCATCGGTCAAAGTCGTCCCGGTCGAACTCGTGAGGTCTCTGGTGTATAGCGTGAGCAAGGCTAATCTATCAATAAGCCTAGAGGCCCCTAGGATAGGTCTTTAGGTTAGTATCTTGGTCAAAATCTCGGAAAATCCCAAAGTGGAAAGCCTTCGAAAATCAAGAAACATTTTGGCAAAACCTCAAAAATTACGCCAAAAGCGGCCTCAAAACATTTCGAGCTTATCAAAACATCCAAATGTTTGAAAAATCCATCCGCCTCATCTCGCTTGCACCCGCAATAAACACCATTCATAATAAATCGATCGTCATCATCAACCTTTGGTGAAACAGTTAGAAACAAGTCTAGCAGGTTAAAAGTAAAACTCAAAAGTGTCAAGTCTCAAGTCTAAGTCAGTACGTAAACAAGTTGGTCAGGTCTTTGTGTCGATAGTCCATCATCCAAACAGTCCCATATCAATCATCTGATAACATCATGTCGTAGGATGAATCCTTCCTACAAGGGGCATTATTTGTCGAAGAACATTGGATAAGCGAAATGGCGTGCGCCATCCACTAACATGTCCTAGGATGAATCCTTCCTACAATGGGCGTATCTTTTTGGCAATATGTTTAAGCTTATCATCCTTGAAAAGCACATCGCTTTACGTTGCGTTATTGAAGAGCATTAGTGTTTATTTACTTGGTCTTTATCTTTTGACTTATCTTATTTGCACTCATTCCAAGGACGTCTCGATGATATCCCAAAGCAGAGGATTTAGAGAAATAGGAATGGGGCAACGATCATTATCTTTTGTTTGCTGTGCTTGTTGGACGTTCTTGTAAAATAACTTGGCGAATACTTGCTTTGGTAGATATGTATGGAGGATGTTTCAGATAGCTTGTTGACTATTGCATTGATTGGTTATACCTTTCCGTGTTTTGGTCCGAGATGTTTGAGACTTCGTGCATCCTAGCAAGGTTTCTGTATGTTAGGTGTGAACAAGAATGCTCCTATCTGTTTGTCAAGTCAAAGTCCATCACACTAGGTACCACGCCATCCTAGTTTTCTATACCTTGATGCATCGTACCACGAGTGTTATCAAACATAAAGTAAAGAAGTGGCTCTTTGAAAATCCCAATCCTTGATAAGCAAATCATCCATCTATCATCATCTATCATCATCATCTCTAATAAAGTCTCGACCAATCATGGACTTGTTGGATCCTCTTGTCATCATCTCATTCCCGCACTAACATCATGCATCCGTCATGCATCCATCATGCATCCATCCTGCATCTACAAACAGTCAGCATATCACATATCATTCATATCATACATAATAGGAAACATCGATCATTTCACATGCATTGCATTTGCATCATCATCATAATATAGATCTGTTAGTCTAAGCATATCATAAATCATCCATTGCATAATCATAGTATATCACATCATCAATCTCATCCATCTCGTATCATATCATCATTTAAGTTGTTTAGGATAATATAGATTTGTTATTCTAAGCATCTTGAAATCATCTCATTTGCATCGTCATCCATAACCATCCATTTTGAACCTCTTTATCGTGAGATCGACCCTCCATCCCGAGATTTTTTCGTACCGATCTCTCAGGGGAATAATCATGCCGATTAATGCTTCTTCATTTGGGACTGTCCAAGAAAAAAATCATGAAATTTTTTAATTTTTGATCGTGAGGAAGTTTATTCTTTGAACCAGCGCCAACAAGTACATTGCTTCAAAGAGGGGCAAAATGTAGACATGCAAATTTTACATTATGCATTCGATCGGATTCAGTCAAATTAGCTCTTACATTAGGCAAATTCATCACTTTCATCCATTCATTAAATAATTTCATTTATCAAATAAACCTTATCATTCAACCTTCATCTTGCATCATCCATTTAATTAAATAAATCAAAAAGCCATTTAAATCAAATCCTAAATCATATTCCATCATTTTCTGATTTAAATAAATCAGAAATTTAAGTCTTGAAAGTCAAATCATCTAATCAGCATTAATCAACATAATCATCATCTAATCCTAATCTAATGTTAATCCCATCCCACTTGCATTATCTAGATATCTAGCCACTTGCACAATAAATCAATTTTATTGATTTATTAAAACCTCATTTTCCCTCAACATGACAAGTCAAACAGGGCATTTATTGCTCTTCTTTCTTGTCCCCCTCTCTAAATTTATTGCAAATTTGAATTCAAAATTTCCCCCTCTTGGGCACTCTTCCCAAATCTTGCACATACATCAACTAATCACATGATGAAAAGTGTCCTCAACTCATTGGCTTATTTTTGATCCCACATTGGTCCCTCTTCAACACTTGGCATTTTGAAAATCTTTAAATACAAGCTTCATCTTTGAGCAAATCCTCCACAATTTGATGCAAGGTTACTCTCTTCATTTGAGATTTGATCTTGTCCATTTAGCATCTCCATATCCATAGCAATTTCATCACTAGCTAATCAATCAAGGGTTAGGAAAGGGTCACTAGCACATGTGACACCAATCCAACATGGAATAAGTGTTTATCTTGCTTTTAAAATGTCTTCTTAATGCTGTTTTTGTTACTTGTGGCATTTCTTTAGCATAGATATTCTATTTCATGGAGGTATTTGCAGATGTGTGTGTTTAGATTAACATTTCTAATGAGTATTTGAAGTGGTCTTACATGCAGATTTAAGGTACTTCAGAACTTAAAGAATATTTGACCACATGACGAAATTGCATGTCTTGAAGTGGTTCTCAATTTGGCAATTCTTTCTTGGTGTCATTGGTTGAAGCAATCTAGGATAGGCTTGTGGAGTACTACACTTATCATCTTAAAAATTTTAACTTTATATTTTTACGCCGAAGGCGTGTCCTATATGAGCTTTCAAAGCTCATTTTCTCCTTCAATGGTCTAAAAGCGCAGACAGAGCATGGTTGACAGATCGTTCAATGGCAACCATTGATTGTTGTTTAAAACAGCCGAACATTCCTTCTGTCACGCCTGCAGACGAATTAATGTTTGCATTGCCTCGCATTAATGGTGCCCTATCTCCTCTCCCTATATGGTGCAAAGGCTGGTGGTGGGGAACCCGGCTCCAGCTCGATCCTGTGATTGGGCATCGTGGTGGAAGTGTCTTCAGTTAAAATGAAAATTACAGCCACATAATCCGTGAGTTTGAGAGTATGTTTATAAAAATGAAAATTACGGCCAACGTCATCTGCGAGGGTTTTTGAGTGTGTTCATTATAATGAGCACATCGTCTTAGATAGCCGTTGATACACTTTTACAGGTCAGAAGGGGAGATGCATCTGGATTTGTGTCGTGGTGCCCAATTTCCTGTTTAAAATGGACGTGAGCTCCATTACATTAGAATATAATCTATCATTTTATTTCCCTCTATGAAATACACAACCTATTTTTAAGATCTAACGGTTAAGAATGCTCCTATGAAAAATATCCCGTCCGTTCATTTTTTCGCCGTTTTGCCATTTCCCCGGTTGTACTCCCATTTTACCGTTCATTCTTTGATCTCAGAGAGGTTTCAATGCATGGACATATGGGACAGGATTAGCGAAAATCATTTACAAAATTAAATCAATTTATTTGTCAGAAGCCTTTATTGAAATCCATCCGAGTACGTGGCCTTCATAATAGCTTGTGTAAATTCCATAATTTAAAGTGCCCTGCATACCAGAGAAGATGGGAGATTATTTAAGGAAAAATGAATACTTTTTTTATTTAGACATATTTTAAAAGATAACTTAAACAAGAAAAACTAACAAATACCTTTCTTGACCATGTATTAATGTTTGGTTTTAAAAGTGGATTTTTTTAATCTTATAAATTATTATTTTAAGATCTTTTTCTAAAAAATATTTTCTAAGAATATTTTGTGGTGTATTTTTATTATCTTTTATATCAATTATTTTTTTATATATTTAGTTTATATAAAATTTATATTATAGTTATATTTATTATTATATATTATAAAATTATATATTTAAATATAATTGTTATTTAAATCTATTTATTATATATTTAATATGTTATAATTATATTTAATATTAGATTTAATTATATGATTTAATGTAATTAAGTTTATTCTTAGTGATCAATATTTAACATCATGTTTCCAAAGTCCATGATCATGAATTGTTTAGTTTTTTGGATTGAAATTGTGTGCATTTTTGTGAATCAACGTTTCAGATCAAACTCCATGATCCGTTGCATGCATTATTCTAATGATGGATCTACAAGGTTAGTTTCTCCAAATGTGTCTACTATAATCCTCTATCTGCACATTGCTTCTTTACGAATTCCTTTTTATGCAACTCCTTCACTACTTACTATTATGTCTGCTCAAAAATTGTTTACCAATTCATCTACCTTATCTACACTTCCACATTTTACATACATTTCTATTTAGGATCTACAACTAATAGATATTTTTAATGATGCAAAACAATTGAAGTTATTTTAGCCATTTATATATACAAAGTGCATTAAATATTCATTGGGCTATAGACATTTTTAATGATGTAAAACGATTGAAATTATTTTAGTCATTTATGTCTACAAAGTGCATTAAATATGCATTGGGCTCTATGTCAGTGTGATTGTAATAATTGTGTTCCATGAGACACTCTCACCCATCAAGATTTTCGATAAAAGAGGTCGGGATTCAAAATTCCTCTATCCTTTATAGTTTAAGTATAATAGTGTGATTGCCTTGAGAGAAAAGGTGTCTTATGTATATGGTGATAATTGTATTCCATGAGATATTTTCTTGTTCTTTCATCGGGTACAAATGTAGTGGTAAATTAATGAAAATTTAGATTGTTAAATTGGAAACATCTAACTTGAAATTCTCTCCACATCTTAAACTCAAATAAAATTTAGAGATGATATGTACATGAAGAGAACATAAGTAGCAAAATTGACCTCATGCATTACCGCATTCAACAAATGCATATTTACAATCTAATGTATTTTGACAATCAATATGACAATGACAATAACTAATTTTTTCGAGCAAACCTCAATTCACATTCTATTGTTCTTAACTTCACATACTATGTTCTACCCATACAATTTTGAACTTATCAAAAGGTTTCTAGGCGTACCCATTGCACACCAAGGTGCAATTGCTAGTTCTATCCTCTTCTAAATGAAAGTTACTTTGAACTTAAAGAATATTTTCAATGATAAATCTAAACTTAAATAATTATTTAAACTTTGTTTAATATTATATAATATATTTAATAATTATTTAATTAATAATATATTGTCATAATATTAAATCTATTATATATCAAATATAGTATAAATAATATAATTAATAGTGATAAATAATATATTATATTAGTAATATATATTTTATTTACTATTATTGAATAATTATTAAATAATAATTATTAGTCAAATAAAATTGTCTTTCTCTTGAAAAAAGGAGTGACGTCTCTGCCGAATATGCCGAAATCTGCGAAATCTTCAGGCGATAGGCTTTCTCGCGCATCTGCTTCACTCGATTTAGTCTCCATTGGGGTAAATTCAGCTGGGATTTGCAGTTCCCTGTCACGAAATTGGAAATCTTTTTTGATGGCTACCTCTGATTTGGGATCACACGGTGCTTCTGCGGATCTCCCGATCTTTTGGTCGCCACCTCAAACTCTCCGTGTGGCGTTGTGGCTGCCCTGGGCAATGCGAATGGCCCTGAATCGCTCTCTCCTAGACCCAATTCTCCACCTTTTCCAGGCCATGCTGGTGTTTGCGCGGGTCTTGATGGCTCCGGTGGGTCTGTAACGCTGGGGCAAATCTCTGTTCTGGCGCCTGGGGTTTTTCCATCTGGGCGGGGTGCGGCAGTGCAGAAGTCCTCTTTTCTGGAGGCGACCAAGTCTGTTTCGTCTCCTCCCTTGCCAACCTCACAGAATCAAAAGTTTTCCGGAGACAACAAACGTTTTATTCAGTGTTCTCATGCACCCCTGTCATTGAATTTTGATGCCGTCGTGTCAAAGGAATTGCGTGAAAATGAAGAATTCTTCTCAAAACACAGATTAATCTATCGGTTCACCCATCATTGGCCCTACCTCCCTGATCTCCATAATTGGATTTCTAAATCTTGGCTGCCTCTTATGGAGGGAGATCTGGAAATTTACCCTTGCGCAGAGGGCTTCTTCATTGTACTGTTTGATTGCAAGAAAGACAAGAGCAACATTCTCGATTATGTCTGGATTTGGGAAGCAAATACGTTGCAGCTGAAACCCTGGCATCCAAATTTTGATCCATCTACAGAATCCTTCTCAATTTTGCCGATTTGAGTTCACCTCCTAAATCTTCCCCTCCATTTCTGGTTTGAATCTTGTTTTACAGCAATTGGAAACTCAGTGGGTAATTTTTTTGCCACAAATGTCAACTCAAAGCAATTCATCCACACAACCTACACAAGAATTTTGGTGCAATTGAATATCTCTAAGGATCTTCTGGTTGAAATTATCTTGAGAGCAAATGGACAATGTTGGAAACAATCATTGGATTATGAAAGTTTAGTTTTTAGGTGCAGGAGATGCTACCAAACTAGGCATATTTGGGAAGGAAATACGTTGCAGCTAAAACCCTGGCATCCAAATTTTGATCCATCTACAGAATCCTTCTCAATTTTTCCGATCTGGGTTCGCCTCCCAAATATTCCCCTCCATTTTTGGTTCGAATCTTGTTTTACAGCAATTGGAAACTCAGTGGGTAATTTTTTGGCCATAGATGTCAACTCAAAGCAATTCATCCACACAACCTACGCAAGAATTTTGGTGCAATTGGATATCTCTAAGGATCTTCCAGCGGAAATTATCTTGAAAGCAAATGGACAATGTTAGAAACAATCATTGGATTATGAAGGTTTAGTTTTTAGGTGCAGGAGGTGCTACCAAACTGAGCATATTGCAGCGGAGTGCCCAACAGTCAAATCCTCACCAAGTCGAGTGGCCTCCTAGTGGAAGGATTCCTCCCCCAGCCATTATTCGGTAATGAACTCTCCCAAGCAGAATATTTATCCTTCAAAGAAGACTAACATTAAGCAAAATGGGGAAATGATGAATAAGTCTTCTTCAGTGTCAACGACAAATCAAAAGTTGCCCCAACAGAGTGATTCTTGTTGTTCGAAAAAGGTAGATAAATTGCAAAGTTCCTTTATCAAGGACACTACTTAGACTTCAATAATTCAATCCTCTGACTCTCCAACTTTGGTTGGGTCCCAGAATTTGGAGGTGACGAGCTCTATTCCACCCAATGTTGCAGTGGAGTCCTCAGAAATGATGGTGAAAATGGCTAGCCCAGAAGTGAATTGTCAACCACAGGCTCAAGGATGGACAGAAGTAAAAAGAAAGAAATATATTCCACCAAATCAGTCTGCTATGAGATCTTCAAAGCAGGGGGTAATGGGGCATCATAAATTCAGTTTGATCAATTGTTTTCTGCGTAGTTTAGGATATGCTAATGTAAGTGGCAATAATTACCTTAGTTTTGTTTGTTCCCAGATAGGAACATTTTTCTACACCCCTATCAGAGGGTTGATGCGATTATTATTTTTTATTTTTCTATATGGGAGTGGACCCCATGTCCACAAACTCTTACCTATCAAAAATAAAAATAAAAAAATTATTAAATAATAATTTAAATATATTAAATAATATTATATATTAATGATAATTATTAAATATATAGTATATTTAATGTTATATAATAATCACAATAATTACATAATAATAATTAGTAATTCTTATTAATATTCAATATATTTATATCATTATATAAATATATTAATAATAAATATTATATTTAAATTATATATTTAATATACTATTTAAATAGTCAATAGTGGCATGGTGTGATGGTTAAGTTGTTGTATTATTGTTTTTGTATCAAGGTTCAAACCCAATTGGAGTGTAATTGTTGAGTTTTTATGTTGGGGATGACATCCCCCATTTGTGAATTCATAAGATCATTGCTCTAGGTCAAAAGTGTTTACCCCTCTAAAAAATTGGATCATGGTCAAAAGCGTTTACCCCTCTAAAAAATCAAATCATTGCTCAGGTCAAAAGTGTTTACCTCTCTAAAAATATACTTATTTTTATTTAGACTCCTCTAAAAATATACTTCTTTTTATTTAGAATGCAAGAATTTGGTAGCCCTCCCTACAAGTTGCAATGCGCTTGGTATTTTCACGTGACAGGCGATGTTGGTGCGGCATGCCCTTCGATACCATAGGGACGAGGGGGAGACTAGATCTCAGGTAACCCTCCCTATAAACTGTAGTGCGCCTGGTATTTTCATGTGATTGGTGATGCTAGCGCGACATGCCCTCTGGTACCATAGGGACAATGGGAGACTAGACCTCATGTAGCCCTCCTTATAAAGTGTAGTGTGCCTAGTATTTTCACGTGAATGACAATGTTGGTGCAACATGCCCTCTGATACTGTAGTGACCCTCCCGCTGTGACATCCTGTTTTAGTTTGTTTTCGGTTTGATTGATAGACACTTAAGTTTACTAAGATACTATGTTGTTTCTTTTTAGAGGTGATTTTGGATACTGTGTTGTTTTGTATTTTGCAGATGATACATTGACATCCTGGTTATTTAGTTATGTTGGTTCGATGATACTGTGATAGATTCATTCATGATATGGCTTATTGTTTATGACTATTGCTTATGTTTATCATGTTGTTATGATTGTATATAATTGATCTTGCTTGTTGTGTCGGTGGATAAAACAGTGTAGCATTACTCATTCGTGAGTACCCTGCTACGCTGCAATTCTTATTCATGGTGTGTTTTCTAACATGAGTATATATATATATATATATATATATATATATATATGTGTGTTTTAACGTTGATGTTTCCCTGCAGACACAGGTACCGGGTAATGGCTCCACCTGCTTGTCAGGTCTGAGCGTACCCTAATTCAATATAAATATGTTGTTGGAGGTATTAACAGGTCCTTTTAAACCATCGTTCGTTTTCAAACGAGTATCTCTGTGTTACCCCGTGTAGTTGTCCAGTTTGTCTTGTCGTGTTCATATATATATATATTGTTTTGTGTTTGCATATTTACTATTTATTTTTATTAAATGTTTATTAATGTTTATACCAACGTTTGTGACTTAATTTATTAAGTTAAATTAAATAAGTTGTTGAATTTATCAGTGAAAGTTAATTCCTTGCAATGCTTTTAATTAAATATTATTATTGTTGATAATTGTGCAACTTAAATTATGTGAAATAGATATTTTTATGAAAAGATATTTTCAACATGTAATAAATCTAGATTGATAGTTAAAGACCTATCTGAATATTTTAAAGAATGAGTTAAACTGGTGGATCTATTTTCAATGCAAGATGGTCTGTCAGCTAAGTTTTGTGATTGAAAGTGAATTGCATGAATTGATATTTTTTGGAAAATGGGTAGTTGTGCATTGACGGGAAAGAACTTTCACAGTAGTAGTTTTAGTAGATTGTTTCATGGCAATTGATTCATAAGAACCTTTCTTTTAAGATTTTGCTTACAAGCGTAGTTTTGAAGTTGGATTGTTTTGAATTTCACCGTCGAAGTATGGAAAATTGATAGTGGAATCAGCAAAGGTTTCAGAATTCGTTTTAGCTCGATTTCCAAGATTTACCAGGTTTTCTCCTTTTTAAGTTTCTGTAAAATTTCTTCAATGTACATTGTGGAAAAATTATAGTTTGCCAAACCTACATATAGAATAGAAAAATTGTTAGAATTAAGTAATCAGGTGTGATTGAAATATAGTTAAATTAAGATGCTAAGTATTCAAGGAAATAGAATTTAGCATATAGTCTTAGAACTGAAAACGGATTTTGATATCTTCTGAATATCCATTGATTTCTTGAAATGTCTGATCTAGAATGAAGAACGAAATCTAGGAATAATTAAAAGTTTGATATCTTGAAAAATTTAAACAACACAATTTGGGGGTTGAATCTCTGAGTTCATCATTGTCGTCTCTTTTATTTCTTCCTTTTCTCCAAACTAGTAATTATGATCTCCCTGGTAATGGCGCTGCCTTTATGAGATTGAAATCTTAAGTTCATGAACTCATTTGGTTATTTAGGAAATGTTCTCGAAAGTATTTTTTTGTGTTTTGTACACCCCTTTTCTCCAGATCTGTGCCATAAGTAAATTTATATATACTTAAATATCGTTTGTAATCACCAATCGCTTGAGTCTCTTTCATATGCCTTTACTTTGTTTCTTTATAAATGATGCCATATGAGTCTGATAATATACCTTGAATTATTAAGTCATATCTTTGTGGATAACGTCTGAAACTTTTGAATAATCTTGTGTATTGGAATTTTCATTATCGTATACCTGTAGATTATTACCTCATAATCCTATTGTAACCTGACTTTATGCTCTACACACAACTTTTACCTATCTTATGGTATCTACAAATTAATATCTTTGTTTCTTAACCTTTCTTCTCATAGTAATGGCGTTGATTTATAGCTGGGCGTATGATTTTTAAAATACTCCTGAGTATATTTTCCTTGATCGTCCTTACTTATTGCTCCTAGATTGTTTCTTAATCGCCCTGTATCTGATGAATGCTTTTTATTTCCTTATATTTAACTCTCTGAAGCTTTACCTGATCTTCATTACTGTTTTAGTTCATCATACAGCCACTTACCATTAAACTTATGCCAATGTATGTTCCTGGGATAGAAATCCGGATATGACTTTGTAAAACTTATCAATCGGATAACATAAATATAGTTCTTGTTTGTAGATATCAAGATTAAATCGATGCATGATTCTTATGATTTCTTACTGTCCAAATTTTCACTTTCTGTTTGAATAAATCAATGACATGCATGTCACTAAATTCGTGGTGAATTGCATGCGCCTGACTTTATATATGATAACTGATACCTTCACTCCAGTTCATTTCATCTTTACTCGCAATCAATCTACATCTTTATAATATGTTTATAATTATAGATCTATAAAAGATGTCTTTGATATATCTTTAAGATTTCAATTGAATAAATAAATTTAGCATAATGTGAAATAAATTAGGGGCAACTAGGATAATTTATGTTTTCCTTTCAATTTAGTTAAATTGGTTCATTAAATGGTTGATTTTGTATTCAGTAAATAAGAAATTTCTATTTAAAAATATGTAGATATTCTTTTCTTGCATGATGTACTTTCACTTCTTATAGATACGATACATGATTGAAAACTATCTCTTTTTACTTCAGTACGAATTTGTTTCTTTTGCATAAAGTATTAGTGGAATAATTTTGTTATTATATTTATGTTAACACAATTATCAATTGAAATATATGTATAGCGTATAAACCGGTTGAATGTAAATTTGTGATTGAGAAAGGTATAATTTTAAATTGGTTATTTGTGATGTGAATTTATCTAGTATAAAATAGAGTTTAGTAAAAGTCTTTCACTCGCTTTATATATATATATATATAACTAGTGAAATGTATTGCCTTCATGTGTTTGATTTATAAATGTGTAGGATTTTTATTATCCTAGCTCTATTAAAATAGATGTAATTTCTTTGAAATTGTCAACAATTATTAATACCAATAATTTGTTTATTATGAATGTATAATCCATGATGATTGGAGTATTGTTATCATTGAGTAATTATATATATAAAGTTATTGAGTTTTATTTTCATTTCATTAAAAGATAGGGAAGAGAAAATGATATAATTAAGTGTATTACACTTTAATAAGATTATTACATTTCTATTAGGATGCTCATATTACAATTACTTTTACCTGGGGAAATAGCTTTGTATCTTTTTGTGGATGTTTGAAGAGACATCTTAGAGGTTTTGATATGTCTTAAGTGAAAGATGTAAATCCTTGTGGTATTGAACTTTTACGGTTGATAGCTACCCCTAAATTGGTTTTATGTTGAGTCATGTTATAGAAGAGTGGCTTGCGGTAGGGGCCAAAATCCTGAAGTGATTGTCTGGGTAACCTATCGTAGGTGTGTTAATTCAGTGAAAACCTAACTAAAGAATTATGGGTTGGGAAGTTACAAACATTAATTCAGATAAAAATGTGCCTCATCTATTGTCTTAATGCTCGTTCAGGTTGAGAAAAGGTTGAGAAGGTCTGGAATGGCAAGTCGTCATCTTGTCCTCTTGAAAGATGAAGTGACTCCACATTGGACTGCATAGGGGCCGGGAATCGGTAGAGACTACCAGGGTAACTCTTGGAGAGAGGGCCGATAGTCTAGGAAGATTCGCCAGGGTAACTTATCCCGACGATGTGATGACACTCTTAGTCTATATCATGATGGTGTTCCTTGTGTTCAAATTTATTTTGATGTGTTGTGTTACTGAGGTTTTATCTGCTATGATTGTTAACATTATGTCGTGATGTGATTTGTAAACCCCATAAACGTAATGTTCTATCTTCTTTGCTTGTGGACCTGTTATTATCTCCTAGCACGGAGGGAGTGGACCTTCAGGTTCCACGTGGTCGGGAGGAAACCGTGCTACACCTTGTATTTTCTTGCAGATGATCCTATGCTTGCAACTGGTTCCAGTTACTTCTTTGTTCGTGACTGTGGATGTGAAGCATGTTCGTGGATATGGATATTAGTTGTGATATGATCACTATCAGCTTTTTAAAAATTACCTCTTGTATAAGAGCGTTCATATTGTACCAACTTTGGATGTATCGAGATTTATTAAAATCTCTCTTGTTGTAATATGAACCTATGGATTCTCGATTGTAATAAGTTTTGTAAACTGAACCATTCATGGCATTAAATTTTAAACTTATGTTTAAGATGGTGTGTAGAGTTTATTGATTAGGTTTAAGTAACATCGTCTTGGAAACCTTAAGGCAAATGTGTAACTAAATATTTAAAATAAAAATAAAAAATTGTTCGGTTAACTTTACTCTTTACACTTTGTTAAAACGGTAACCAAGGGGGGGCGTTATAGATGGTATCAAAGCACTAGGTTCTAACACTGGGTACTCTGGATATTAGTAAGCCCATTACGTTATCCTAGGTGTTAGACTCTATAGTTTGTATTATCCTACTTGTATTTTACGTCATGCAACTAATACGTGTCGGAGATCACTCCACACCACTAGAAGACTACTATTTTTATAGCCTAAAAAGTTCTCTTCTTCCTCGTTAGGTGGCTAATGTCTAGTCACGCAGTGTTGTATTGTAAAATTTTGAAGATTGTGGATTTTCTTTATGATTTTTGATGATTATATGTTGATTGCTATGGTCGACACCTTGTTTATATTTGGTTGTGATGGTTTAGCCACACTTTGTGACCTTATTTATTTGTAATCCTCGTGGTTACACTTGATTTAATGTTGACATTGTGCACATTTCTTAATTTAATGTTGAAATTGAATTTCTTTTAATGTTTATTTATGACTTTAGTGGCTAAATTATTTTATCTTTATCGTTTTCAATGTCGGCCATATGTTGTTTTGTGAATTATCTCCAAGGATGTAGGATACTAACTTGGAAAGTGTATACGAGGAAGTAGACTTAGGGAACTATAGGGTAGGCGTATATGAAGGATATTTATGTTAGTTATGGATATAGTATTTAGATTCTTGAGATTTGTTCTTTCCCTTCCCTTATTCTTGCTTCATATCTGAGACTCGTTCTACGTGGTGTTGTGTAGGACCATGCCTAGACGTCGAAATAAAGGTCGTGGTTGGGGATGAGGTGGTGGTCGTGGGGTTAACCGCCAAATTACTTCCCTTTTGAGATCTCATGAAAATGAGCGTTTGGAGAAGCTGGATACTTGAGATGATCATAAAGGTGTGGTCATCAAAGAAAAATCCACACCAGCATCTCCACTTTGTGAATCTGATGATGAGACCTTGGCTCAAGCTCTCTCTCGTGTCAAGATGGAAATAGGGAAAAAGACCGTAGAATCGGGACATCTAGTTAAAGTTTTGAAACCATCCGTTGTTTGGAATTGGCCATTTGGGTGTGGACCTAACGCACCTATTCTCTCTGAGGAAGAGAAGGAAAGCCATCGCATACAGTCTTCTGCTTCCATGAAGACAATTATGGATTCTGATGAGGACCCTGAGGAGTGTCCCCTATCCGATAACGAGTAATTTGATAGAAGAAGAAGATGAATGTAGTACTTTTGTTTCTTGTTGTCTTGATAGGCTGAAACTCATTTAGTTGTGTTGAGCATATGATATTTTTTATGCTGTATTTGTTGTACCTAGTTTGCAGCTTCCAGGAGTAAGCCTTATCCTAGGGGGGGAGGATGTAGTGACCCTCCCGCTATGACATCCTGTTTTAGTTTGTTTTCGGTTTGATTGATAGACACTTAAGTTTACTGAGATACTATGTTGTTTCTTTTCAGAGGTGATTTTGGATACTGTGTTGTTTTGTATTTTGCGGATGATACATTGACATCCTGGTTATTTAGTTATGTTGGTTCGATGATACTGTGATAGATTCATTCATGATATGGCTTATTGTTTATGACTATTGCTTATGTTTATCATGTTGTTATGATTGTATATGATTGATCTTGCTTGTTGTGTCGGTGGATAAGACAGTGTAGCATTACTCATTCGTAAGTACCCTACTACGCTGCCATTCTTATTCACGGTGTGTTTTCTAACATGAGTGTATATATATATATATATATGTTTTAACATTGATGTTTCCCTACAGAAACAGGTACCGGGTAACGGCTCCACCTGCTTGTCAGGTCTGAGCGTACCCTAATTCAATATAAATATGTTGTCGAAGGTATTAACAGGTCCTTTTAAACCATCGTTTGTTTTCGAACGAGTATCTCTGTGTTACCCCGTGTAGTTGTCCAGTTTGTCTTGTCGTGTTCATATATATATATTGTTTTGTGTTTGCATATTTACTATTTATTTTTATTAAATGTTTATTAATGTTTATACCAACGTTTGTGACTTAATTTATTAAGTTAAATTAAATAAGTTGTTGAATTTATCAGTGAAAGTTAATTCCTTGCAATGCTTTTAATTAAATACTATTATTGCTGATAATTGTGCAACTTGAATTATGTGAAATAGATATTTTTATGAAAATATATTTTCAACATGTAATAAATCTAGATTGATAGTTAAAGACCTATTTGGATATTTTAAAGAATGAGTTAAACTGGTGGATCTATTTTCAATGCAAGATGGTCTGTCAGTTAAGTTTTGTGATTGAAAGTGAATTGCATGAATTGATATTTTTTGGAAAATGGGTAGTTGTGCATTGACGAGAAAGAACTTTCACAGTAGTAGTTTTAGTAGATTGTTTCACGACAATTGATTAATAAGAACCTTTCTTTTAAGATTTTTCTTACAAGCGTAGTTTTGAAGTTGGATTGTTTTGAATTTCACCGTCGAAGTATGGAAAATTGATAGTGGAATCAGCAAAGGTTTCAGAATTCGTTTCAGCTCGATTTCCAAGATTTACCAGGTTTTCTCCTTTTTAAGTTTCTGTAAAATTTCTTCAATGTACGTTGTGGAAAAATTATAGTTTGCCAAACCTGCATATAGAACATAAAATTGTTAGAATTAAGTAATCAGGTGTGATTGAAATATAGTTAAATTAAGATGCTAAGTATTCAAGGAAATAGAATTTAGCATATAGGACTCTTAGAACTGAAAACGGATTTTGATATCTTTTGAATATCCATTGATTTCTTGAAATGTCTGATCTAGAATGAAGAACGAAATCTAGGAATAATTAAAAGTTTGATATCTTGAAAAATTTAAACAACACAATTTGGGGGTTGAATCTCTAAGTTCATCATTGTCGTCTCTTTTATTTCTTCCTTTTCTCCAAACTAGTAATTATGATCTCCCTGGTAATGGCGCTGCCTTTATGAGATTGAAATCTTAAGTTCATGAACTCATTTGGTTATTTAGGAAATGTTCTCGAAAGTATTTTTTTGTGTTTTGTACACCCCTTTTCCCCAGATCTGCGCCATAAGTAAATTTATATATATAAATATCATTTGTAATCACCAGTCGCTTGAGTCTCTTTCATACGCCTTTACTTTGTTTCTTTATAAATGATGCCATATGAGTCTGATAATATACCTTGAATTATTAAGTCATATCTCTGTGGATAACGTCTGAAACTTTTGAATAATCTTGTGTATTGGAATTTTCATTATCTTATACCTGTAGATTACTGCCTCATAATCCTATTGTAACCCGACTTTATGCTCTACACAACTTTTACCTGTCTTATGGTATCTACAAATTAATATCTTTGTTTCTTAACCTTTCTTCTCATAGTAATGGCATTGATTTATAGCTGGGCGTATGATTTTTAAAATACTCCTGAGTATATTTTCCTTGATACATCCTTACTTATTGCTCCTAGATTGTTTCTTAATCGCCCTGTATCTGATGAACGCTTTTTATTTCCTTATATTTAACTCTCTGAAGCTTTACTTGATCTTCATTACTGTTTTAGTTCATCATACAGCCACTTACCATTAAACTTATGCCAATGTATGTTCCTGGGATAGAAATCCGGATATGACTTTGTAAAACTTATCAATTAGATAATAGAAATATAGTTCTTGTTTGTAGATATCAAGATTAAATCGATGCATGATTCTTATGATTTCTTACTGTCCAAATTTTCACTTTCTGTTTGGATAAATCAATAACATGCATGTCACTAAATTTGTGGTGAATTGCATGCGCCTGACTTTATATATGATAACTGATACCTTCACTCCAGTTCATTTCATCTTTACTCGCAATCAATCTACATCTTTATAATATTTATGTTTATAATTATAGATCTATAAAAGATGTCTTTGATATATCTTTAAGATTTCAATTGAATAAATAAATTTAGCATAATGTGAAATAAATTAGGGGCAACTAGGATAATTTATGTTTTCCTTTCAATTTAGTTAAATTGGTTCATTAAATGGTTGATTTTGTATTCAGTAAATAAGAAATTTCTATTTAAAAATATGTAGATATTCTTTTCTTGCATGATGTACTTTCACTTCTTATAGATAACATGATTGAAAACTATCTCTTTTTACTTCAGTATGAATTTGTTTCTTTTGCATAAAGTATTAGTGGAATAATTTTGTTATTATATTTATGTTAACACAATTATCAATTGAAATATATGTATAGCGTATAAACCGGTTGAATGTAAATTTGTGATTGAGAAAGGTATAATTTTAAATTGGTTATTTGTGATGTGAATTTATCTAGTATAAAATAGAGTTTAGTAAAAGTCTTTCACTCGCTTTATATATATATATATATAACTAGTGAAATGTATTGCCTTCATGTGTTTGATTTATAAATGTGTAGGATTTTTATTATCCTAGCTCTATTAAAATAGATGTAATTTCTTTGAAATTGTCAACAATTATTAATACCAATAATTTGTTTATTATGAACGTACAATCCATGATGATAGGAGTATTGTTATCATTGAGTAATTATATATATTAAGTTATTGAGTTTTATTTTCATTTCATTAAAAGTTAGGGAAGATAAAATGATATAATTAAGTGTATTACACTTTAATAAGATTATTACATTTCTATTAGGATGCTTATATTACAATTACTTTTACATGGGGAAATAGCTTTGTATCTTTTTGTGGATGTCTGAAGAGACATCTTAGAGGTTTTAATATGTGTTAAGTGAAAGATGTAAATCCTTGTGGTATTGAACTTTTACGGTTGATAGCTACCCCTAAATTGGTTTTATGTTGAGTCATGTTATAGAAGAGTGGCTTGCGGTAGGGGCCGAAATCCTGAAGTGATTGTCTGGGTAACCTATCGTAGGTGTGTTAATTCAGTGAAAACCTAACTAAAGAATTATGGGTTGGGAAGTTATAAACATTAATTCAGATAAAAGTGTGCCTCGCTTATTGTCTTAACGCTCGTTCAGGTTGAGAAAAGGTTGAGAAGGCCTGGAATGGCAAGTCGTCATCTTTTCCTCTTGAAAGATGAAGTGACTCCACATTGGTTTGCATAGGGGTTGGGAATCGGTAGAGAATACCAGGGTAACTCTTCGAGAGAGGGCCGGTAGTCTAGGAAGCTTCACCGGGGTAACCTATCCCGACGATGTGATGACACTCTTAGTCTATATCATGATGGTGTTCCTTGTGTTCAAATTTATTTTGATGTGTTGTGTTACTGAGGTTTTATCTACTATGATTGTTAATGTTATGTCGTGATGTGATTTGTAAACCTTGTAAACGTAATGTTCTGTCTTCTTTGCTTGTGGACCTGTTATTATCTCCTAGCACGGAGGGAGTGGACCTTCGGGTTCCACGTGGTCGGGAGGAAACCGTGCTACACCTTGTATTTTCTTGCAAATGATCCTATGCTTGCAGCTGGTTCCAGTTACTTCTTTGTTCGTGATTGTGGATGTGAAGCATGTTCATGGATATGGATATTAGTTGTGATATGATCACTATCAGCTTTGTAAAAATTACCTCTTGTATAAGAGCATTCATATTGTACCAACTTTGGATGTATCGAGATTTATTAAAATCTCTCTTGTTGTAATCTGAACCTATGGATTCTCGATTGTAATAAGTTTTGTAAACTAAACCATTCATGGCATTAAATTTTAAACTTATGTTTAAGATGGTGTGTAGAATTTATTGATTAGGTTTAAGTAACATCGTCTTGGAAACCTTAAGGCAAATGTGTAACTAAATATTTAAAAAAAATAAAAAATGTTCGGTTAACTTTACTCTTTACACTTAGTTAAAACGGTAACCAAGGCAGGGCGTTACAGATACCATAGGAACGAGGGGGAGACTAGACCTTGTGACCTCTTTCCTACGAAGGATGCTTTAACCAATCAAACTAGGCCCCCCACTCCATATTAAAGATAGTTATTAAATATATAATATATTTAACATTAGTATTAAATATTTTATATATTATCATATAATACTGATTAATAAGTATTTAATAATTAATATTGTTTACATTATATTTAATATATAATTTATTAAATATAAATATAAACAATATAATATAAAGTATTTGCTAGCCACATGTGCCCTTCTCTTGTGAATTAGAACAATTGAACTAATAGTAAAGAAAATGATTAATGAATCTCTAAAAAATAATATATAGTTTTGAGACCCCCTCATCTCATTAATGACATAATAGTGATTTTTTTTATTAGAGGTAAAAAAACTTTTGAAGGGACCTCAAAACCCTTTACATAAAAGAGAGCTGCAACAAAAGATAAGTGCACAGTTTAACAAACATCCAATGACATAATAGTGATGTTTTGATTGGAGGTAAAAAAATGGGTTTTGAAAGGGCCCGAAACCCTTTGCAAAATAAAGCAGCTAATAAAAAAAGAAAACAACGTTACACAACAATCAACCCAACGACAACAAACCAACAACCAAAAAACAACCAAAAAGAAGGCAGCCAACCAACAACACCACATATTGTTCAGAATCTCAATAGCCTCCATTTCACTAGCAGCCATCTTCTGCACATCATCCACACTATCAAACACCTCTATACCAGAGGCCCCGCCCTGAGCTTCATCATGTTTCTAGTTCTGGCCCCCAACCCACCAGTTTTTACCTCACCACTCAAAACACTACCTTTAACACCACCCTTCTCACCAGCGCAATCCACATCCAACAACTTACCTACAACAGTAGTATCATCAGTAGACACGATATCCTTTCTATTTTTCGCAGTAATCACAAGGGAGATCACCTTGGTAGAGTTAGAAATGCCCAAAACCTTAGGGACATCTCCACTCTTCATCACAACATTCTAATTTTTATCAATTTTATCATCAAGGGATAAGATTCTCCCTTCCAAGCTCTGTTTCAAATTGATGGCTTCCTCTACCATAGTATTAAGAGAGTCCATCAGATCATCAATTTGGCTTTGGACAGAAGGATCCTCAACCTTACTAGCAATACCTCTAATTCTAACATTAGTCCTGTTAATCTCATGGAAGAACCACTTAAGTTTACACAACACATTAGAACTATCACGAGTTGAGCCCAGCACATTAGACAACTCCTCTCTATCAAAGTTCTCAATCCCTTTCCCCACATCAACTTCCTCATCAAGAGAACTAACATGAAACTTATTAGCAAAAATATCCTTACCTTTGCCATCGGAGACAGGAGTCTTCATCTTTCAAATGGAGTAGGCGATTTCCTTCGCAACAACCTTCCTTTTCATCAGCCTATCCACATCCACTTTGCTAGTTCTCATAGTATGTCCTCCACCCACAGCCCTTTCCTTCCCCTGCTTCTACATCCCAATGTCAGCACTCAAAGAAGCTTCACCAAAGATACCTCCATCCAGGGAAAGAGGGAAACCCTTCTCCAAGAGTTGGCCAGCAGTTCTCAACACCCTTCCCTTCCGGCTCCCATCCTCAGTCTCCTGCAGTTGTCTAGTCATTGGGGGAGGAGAGGAAGCTTCCCCATAAAGTTTATTTTTGTCCTTAAGCCCCTTAGAATGAACATTCGCTACCACCTCATCACTGCATGTCATATAGCCCTCTTTGACATCTGGCTTCCTTTTCCCAGACTTACCCGGAACAGGGGAATTGGGCCCTCCTCAAAAAAGGCATACAAATCTGGGACATAATCAACATCATCATCCCTATCAGACTCAGACTCTTTATTCAATTCTTAGATTTTTTGCTAACCCTTTCCTCTTTCGACACCGTCTCATAACCCTCCCGAGGTTTAGCAATATTTTCCTTCGGGGACACAAGAGGTTTTTGTACCTCATGAACTTTGATGTGTTCATAGATCAGGAGAATTAACCCCACATGCAGGATAGGGTTTCTGGGGTTTTTCATATGATCCTTAATCCCTGAGTCAAGCGACATCAACAAGTAGTATGGAAAGGAAATCCATTTCTTATGTTGTAAATGGTTAAGCAAAAGGAAATTTCAAGTGTTAATCAGCGTATACCTGCCTTCCAAGGTGACATACCTCATAACCTCTTCAACAACATCACACCATAGCGCTTTTAAGGAACTCCTATGATAACCACCACTCTTCGCCGTCTTCAAATCAGCAGCCTCATTCCCTTTAAAGAAAATAGACATTGCAACCTGCGATTATTTTTTGTCTTTGAAAACCTTCATACCATGCATAGCCAAGCCAATAATTCGGGCTATGAATTCTTCATCAACCATGACTTCCCTTCCGCCCAAATTCAGGGTTCTCTCTTTCCACCCTTGAGCAACCAGATCAGTGACCTGGGGGTTGTTACCATGTAGTTTCTCCATTTACAGAGTTAAGCCACCCTTCTCTAAAATCTCCCATACTTCCTTCCTCTCCTTAGCAGAAACGTAGGACTTAGGCTCGGCACGATTTCTGTCCCCACCCATCGCAGAAGACTTAACAAACAGAGGCCAAGCACAAAGCAGAAACCTCAGGAAACTAAGACAGATACCACCCAGAGTAGAATTATAAAACAAAAGACTCTAGAAACTAAGACGAATATCACCCAGAATCCGTGCGAAGCCAACATAAGGACATATATGAAATGATGAACTTGAACTCTGGTCCATGTGAAAGCCATCCCCCATACTTAATACTTGAACATTCCCATTCATAAAATTAGGCCACGTGAATAAGGACATGCACAACTCAATGCAAAATAAGATCAATAACAACTTGAGATTAGCATTCATTGTTAATAATAGTCATTGCCTCAAAAGGAATAGGATCATTTAAATCCCACTCCTTTCTTTCTCTAACACCAAAGTTAGCGAAGAAATCAGCTAACATATTTCCCTCTCTCAATATGTGGGAGATATAAAAAGTATCAAAGGAATTGATAATTTCAATGGAGTCCCTGACCAAGGCCTCAATAGTCCAAGACGGAGGTGATGCATTCTTCAAATTATTTATAATGTTCAGAGAGTCACCCTCCAACTAGACCTTCCTATAATGTTGATGACATACTAGTGATGTTAGTTTGACCACATGGCATAATTTCACACCTTGAAGCAGTTCTCAATTTGACAATTCTTTATTGGTGCACCATTGGTTGAAGCAATCTAGGATAGGCCCTTGAAGTGTTACACTAATCATCACCTCATTCATTTTTCCATCAACATTACCCATATCTAAAAATACAAAAAATTGAAATAATCTATGAGAATGAACACTCCACCACATGCTTCATGCTTGTTGTTAGCATAGAATGTTTGGGAATGCCGCTACTGAAGTCATTTTTGCCCGTAAGGAAGGAGCACAAACTAGACCTATTTTTATAGAAGGGGCAAAGTATGTAAATCTTTAATATATTTGAGAAATCATATTTTTTTACATGTTAAATAATAATTTTTGGTAATGGGGTAATATTTTTTATTTTATTTTTAATTGTAAATGCCATTTATTTATGAATTTAGGATAAATAGATTGAAAATTAAGTTGAAAAATAAAATCCTAATTTGGTGTCTTCAATTTAATAATTAAATTAATCTCATTTAAAATAATAAATTAATTAATTGAGTTGATATATGGATTGGTGTTTGAATAGAGTAATAGAAATAAAATATAAACAATATAAATATAAATAAAATAATATAAATATAAACAATATAATATAATATAAATACTATATATAATATAATATAAATATAAATAATATAATATGTAATTAGCTGATAGGCTACATATAGTGTGAGATTTGAGTCATGCCTACAAACCAGCTCACATTTAATGGCAAAATCCTCCAAAATATCAAGTAAAAGCCTCCAAAATCTCACTTATCACATAAAATTCAAATAAATATTGATTTGACAATTGGATGGGAACATTCTAATTCCAAAAACAAGTTCTCACTATGGTTAATGGTTATCCAAGAAAAGTCTTTCAAAATCTCACTTATCACATATTGATTTGAACATTCTATTTCCATTTGCAATATTTTTTTCAATTTGATGGTGTAAGGGAAATTATTTAGGTCATCTCAGAGAAACCTCCAAGAACAGTAGTGCCTTTGGTAACTTTAATTTCAATCAGGTTGCCTCAAAGACACGTACAACTATGTCCTAAAGCAGAAACAGACACAGTTTATTTCCCACATCAATCCTTCTGAGAGAAGTACATTTTAAATTCAACAACAAGCAATAACTGATTCTAGTAACAAAACCAATACAGATGAAAGATAAGACAAAAAACATATCACAAAGATTTACACGGGGAAAACCCTTTTGGGTAAAAAACCCCACACTCCAAAGATCGAGCCATTGTATTATTCAGCAACAAAAGGTTACAATACAATTTCAGGCTCATAGCCTTTTCAGAGATTACATCCTGTTCATTCTGAATACAACCTGGTAGCAACTGATCAATCCATCAGACCATACAACTTTCGCACTGATACAATGCAGTGCAGATCAACATGAGAGAGATCAATCATGATCCATGATCAGAAGAGATTCCAGCAGAACCCTGCTTCTCTCTTCTTCTCCTTCGGCCTCATGGCCTCAGCCTTTCAACCAACCACACGGCCCTCTCTGTTAGCTCTCTTGGTTCTTCTTTCTCCTCTTGTTCTCACTAGCTCTATTCATTCAGAACGTCCAATGTATACATATACATTCATTCTCAACATGCTCTGTGAAACCATTCATTTTCAACTGCCAAACAACAATCTCCAGCTCAGCATCATTATCGTCGTAGATGTTTCCATTTCCTCGTGTAGAGTTTTCCCTTTCACACAGAAATGGTTCAGCAAACGGTTCACATTCTGCCCTCTCTGATAGGTCCAAATCGTACCACGTAGGATAGTCATCATTCGGTCAAAGGCGTTCAACCTATGTTCACATGTCGGTGAGACACTAACCGTGTCTCCCCGATGCCACAGGACCTATTGCACATCTATCGCCAAGAGTCGTCCCCATCGACAAGATGTTACACCGAGTTCACAAGCTATCGCTCAAACTTCCCTTGTCGCCAAGACCTCATACCGATGAACATCACTTGTATCGCTATTCGCCAAGACTTATTGCTATCGGTGAAACATCATACTGAAGCTCCAAAGTCACAGAGACATGAGTATTCCATTCGGTGAGACTATCACCTTTCGCCAAGACATCACACCGAAGTTCACAAGGTATTCCGAAGTGTTCATCAGTTGGCAAGACTTACCACCTTCGCCTAGAGGTCATACCGATGCCACCAAGTTCCACATCAGTAAGACTTCTTATCGAGCCACCATACGTTATCCCGATGAATCCAAGATAAAGCTATCGGCAAGACATTCCTTGTCGATATGAGTCATACCGAACATCCAAGACTCGCCCCAAAGACTTCAAAAGAAAACATTGTCGGCGAGGCAATCATATCACTGAGACGTCATACCGATGACCACCACATGTAGCGTTATTCGGCAAGAATATCGCTTGGTCGGTGAGACATCACACCGAAGCACAAAACAGTTGGTGAGACTACCGCTCTCGCCAAGAGGTCACACCGATGTTCATACCCATCGGCGAGAGAACCAATCATCGGCAAGACTTCTTGCCGAGGCTTCCAAGTTACCCCGATGAGCATCGGTGAGACAAACATAAGTCACCAAGAGTTCACAGCGAAGCCTCCTTGTTACCCCGAAGACTCTAAGTGAAAGCTATCGGCAAGACTTCGACTATCGCTGAGACTTCATACCGAAGCAAGCAATTCGGCCAAGGGTCTCCCCGATATTTGATAAGAGTGGCTTGTCGGCCAGAGATCTCCCTGTCGCCAAGAGTTCCTACCGAACCCTTATGTTACTCCGATCTGTCTTTCGCCGAGAGGTCATAGCGAACACATGTCACCCCAAAGACCATATACTATCGGCGAGACAAAACACCTCTCGCCAAGAGTTCACACCAAAGGTTCAAGTCTCTCCCCAATGACTCCATAAGACTTATCCTGTTGGCCAAACATCACCCATCGCCAGGACACATTCTGATAGAAGCAAGTCATACCAATAGTTCCATAGGCCAGACAGACCAAAGGTCACGCCGATATCGGCCAGACTTTCTACCGTCGCCGAGATATTATCCTGACTGTCCAAGGGTACGCCGAAGGTTGCCGATTATGCCAATCGCCAAGACATTCTGAAAGTCACAACGATAGTCAGGATCAACTAGTAGGTCGTCCAAACATCTCAACAGTCTCACCGAAATTGCTCACAAGAGGTTTCAGCCTGTGGGATTGAGGCACACAATTCCAACAAATGGCAACTTTCCTTTTCCATTATGTTTTAAATCTGTATGCAAATATTTCATAATCAGTACTACTTAATTTCTTTAAAGAAAAATCTAGATTTGTCTAAGTTTATTTCATTACATTATTTAACATTTATTATTAAATATTTAATCCACCCACATACAACAATACTACCAAATAAAGAATTTCAAATGCTTTGTAATGAAAGTAAAACTATGATCTATAAAAAATCTAGATTTTTATCTTTTGTTTCTTTAAGGTAAAAAAGTTTAGTTTTTAAAGTAGAAATTTAAAAAAATTCAATACAAAATGAAAGAGAAATATAATTATAATTAATATAAATAAAATGTAGATATAATACCTATAATATATAATTTTAAAAAATATATAATTACATTAAATTTTAGAGAGAGAATATTATTAAAAATTGAACAATTAAAACAATACTATTTAAGAGAAAAACTTTGAGAGGCTCATTCTCATCTATATGAAGCTCTTTTTGGAGGTTTTTTTGGGGACACAAGTTTGCATTATTTGTAGTGGTGTAACTGTTTTCTTAATTTGACACTTATTTTCTAAAATGTCATTTTTTTCACTAAATTTTTTTGTTCACTTATGATTTTTAGAACTTCAATCACCTATAACTTTCACAAATGAGATTAATATTTTATAAACTTTACATAGTCGTGTAATTTTTTATTTTTAGCCGATAGGCTACATATGTGGAGTCTTCCGAAAACAAGTTTTAGCTTTCGTTTAATGGTAAACCAACTGCTGGTAAAAGCCTCCAAAATCTCAATTATCACATAAAAGCCAAATAAATATTGATTTGACAATTGGATGAGAACATTTATTTCCATCTGCAGTGTTTTTTTATCAATTTGATGACAACTTTCTTTTTTCATTTGCATTGTTTTATGTTTTAAATATGTATGCAAATATTTCATTAACAGATAATACTTAATTTTATAAGAAAAAAATCTAGATTTATCTAAGTTTATTTCATTCTATTATTTATTATTTATTATTAATTGTTTAATACATCCATATACAACTATGATTTACATGTCCTTTCAGTACAAATGCTAGTATATATTTTTTTTTAGAGCTTTACAGACTTGGTCACCCTTTTAGTAAGGTTGTAATGGAAAGTGAATCCAAAGATCAAAAAATAAGATTGTCTTGAGATCACCATCAAATCTTCTACGTACAAGACATGCTTGCATATTTGAAGTCTTTATCAATGCCCATGAGTGCAAATACACCCAACCACGTAGCAGACTTGATAATAAAAAATATTTTCCACCTCGCCAAACAATTCCATAGATGGGGATTCTGTAGTGCTCTCATCAGCAGCTTCTGAATGTATCTAGGGATGGTTTTGCACAGTTTATTAAGTAGGTATAATTTTTTTACAGTTGATAAAAATAGTTTAGAGAGTTTTTAGGTTCAATTATGTATTTTTATTTAGATCGACATTTGGAATCACACTCGATCTTTTCAAAACAGTCTATTAAAACCTCTTAAACAGAATACAACAAACCCACAAAATTATATATAGATTCCTTCAAAATCCCAAACACCACCATTAATCAAAATCAAAAGAAACATATGATCGGTCAGCCCAAATCAATATTTTCCCAGAGTATCACACCATATCCATTTTTCTTATCAAACGATTACAATTTATATAATACATATATAGATGTGGGCATGCTCAGGGTGCTTGTAAAACCTTAAATTTGTGTTTATTGGCTACAAATTCTCCATCTATATTGATCAAAATCCATGGCTTCATTTTATTATATTAAAAATAAATTCTCAATTCTGACCTTTTATGAAAAAATTATGATCCCTAAAAGTTTCAGGGAGTGAAGTTGCGGTACCAGTTTCATCATAATATCATGGGCCAGACCACACACACTGTGTTTTAGGCTTCCTTCTTTTTAATTTAACTTAGGTTGTGCTGCTTTGCTGCTCGTTAAATCTTGTTATTGTAAATAGTTCCACCATAAAATATAAGTTTAAATTGACTTCAAATACAATTGATACCATTAACGCTGAACAATCTCTCTAACAAATTTATGTACATATTATTGCAAGCTCACAGAAAATAAAATTTAACTATTATATTTTATAGAGACAACAAAAAAATAATACATTTTTACCAAATTGGTAGAATAGTGGTTGTTCAAATTATTCCTCTACACCACCTACATTATGGGGAAGAATAATGATATTGCTATCAAGATTTAACCGTTTTATGAATTAAATTCATTGACACATGAACTATTTCTTGTTTCAATGAATTATTCTCCCTAACCAAAGTTTTTGTCCTTTTTTCAAGTGCTTTCTGACATAGATACAAGTGACTTCTTCTCTCTTTCTATTGAATGAAGTTTTTTATTATAGTTCTCCATTCTGTCCTTCAGAGATCCATTTTTAGTAATCATTTCTTCAAATTTCTGGCTTGATTCTTTATGTTCATCACTAATCAGTTGGACCTTTTTTTCAAACATTCCGCTTTCTTTATATTACTCTAGATGTTAGACCCAACCTTTCATCTTCCACAGAGCTTAGCAAATTCATAAAATGCACATTTAGTGCATACTTCTACATATTTCTGGCTCAAAACTCTTCCTTCATTAGTCATCAAATCAAGCTCATTTTGCAGCCTTACAACTGTACCTATGAAATCTGCCTTTATAGATGAATGAAGATTTATGCTTGTGGGAAACTTGTAAGGTAGATTTTGTAGGCACAGTTGCAGGGCTGCAAAATGAGCTTGATTTGATGATCAATGAGCCAGAGGTACACTTGGGAGATTATTGTGAAATGCTAAGCTCTGTGGAAGATGAAAGGTAAAAGCCTTCAAAATCTCACTTAACTGGATGAGAACATTCTATTTTCATTTGCGGTGTTTTTTGTAAATTTGATGACAACTTTCTTCTTTCATTTGCATTGCTTTATGTTTTAAATCTATATGCAAGTATTTCATAATCAAATAATATTTATTTATTTTTAGAAAAAAAACTATAATTGTCTAAGTTTATTTCATTCCATTATTTAGCATTTATTATTAATAGTTTAATCCAGCCACATACAATTAGAATTTGTATGCATAAACGCATACTCTCTAACATATTAACATACATACAGTTTTCTATGGGCATAATCCTTGAACCTTTAGGTGCAAGTGCTAGTATAATATATTTAGAATGGACCATGAATTGATTAAGTTTGAAAATAATTTAAATGTCATTAATTTGTATAATTAAATATTATTCTTCAACCTTGATTAAATATTTATTGTATAATTATTAAATACTCCATGTAATTTATTATTTATATATAATATATAATATATTATTTTATTTCTAGATTATATTATAATATAATATAAATATAACAAAAAATATAATATAGTGTATTATATATAATATTATACAAATATATAAATAATATAATATTATAATAGTATAATTAAATAAGAATATAATATAATAATAATAATACAAATAATATAAATATAAACAATATAATATGTAAATAATATAATATAAATAAAAGTGCCCTATAGAAAAACATAGATTTGATGAAGAAACAAATGAGAGAACAAGATCGAGACCTATCACATGTTGATTTTTAGCAACTCAAGTTGGACTTTTAGCAACAACAAGACTTTTTATTTATTAATAGAATGTTTCTGGGCAGAGAATTGGAGTTGTGAGGTTGAGATAAGACCAAGAGCGATTTTATGTGTGAGTTAGGCTGAGTTATATAAGGAAAGTTTCTTTTCTCTTGCATGTTGATGTAAATCAACAGGGCTATATATGTATCATCGATGTAGCGAACCAATATTGTAATTTGTAAGGAAAGTTTGTTATTGAGGCTGAATAGAAGATCCAAAATTTGCAAGCTTTTCCCCACACTCAGTTTCCTAGGTAATTTTGTGTTATTGTGTACATCTATGATTGGCTTCTTGTTATTTTTACTTCCATTGTTATTAGTTGTTAATTAACCTAGTGTATTAATTGGTATAAATTAGATAGATAAATTGTTTTCATTCTATTCTGTGAATTTTATCAAGCAATTAATCTATAGTTGGGTTATAAAAAATTAACATGGTATCATAGCACTAAACTCTGAATACGAAGTCAAGATTTGTGATACAAATTTCAAGAAAAGAAAAAAAGAATTTCATCTCTAGTTTCTTTTGTGGCTATGGAAACCAGTGTTCGATATGAGGACAGGCTTGAGGGTGTGTCTAACTTCTTACAGTGGAAGGTTCAGATTACATCTATTCTCAAGGAGAACAGGTTGTGGATCCATGCTAGTATAAAGGTGACACCACCAACAAATGATCCTACTTCCCTAGAGTCGCATGAATTCAAGGAGGCCAAGGCTTAGAGGATTATCCTTGATGGGGTAAGAGATCATGTGATTCCTCATCTATCACAGAAAGACACCACTAAGGAGATGTGGGATACACTCACAAAACTTTATTAAAGCGATTATCAAAATCGTAAGATGGTGCTCAAGGACAAATTGCATAACATCAAGATGTCCAAGGGCGAGAGCATGACCTCTTACTTGTCTAGGATAACACGGGCTAGGGACGAGTTGGTTGTTGTTGGAGAGACGATTGCTGATGAAGAGTTGGTGTGTATAGCCTTCAATAGTTTTTTGAAGCACTAGGAGGTGTTTGTCAAGTGTGTTGTCAGCAGAGATCTCCTACCCAACTGGGTGAGGCTTTGGGATAATTTTGTTCAGGAGGATATTCATGAAAGTGCTCATCGAGGAGATTAGACGAAGAAGGGTCAAGATGAAGAAAATCTTACTCTTGCAAGAAAAGGTAAGCATAAGTCCAATAAAGGGAAAACATAAGGTTCTTCTTCCAAGAGTTGGAAGAAGAAAGATCTGAGCAAGATAAAGTGTTTTTGCTGCCATCAACTGGGACACTATGCCAGTCAGTGTACAAATAAGAAAAATAAGGACAAGCAGAAGAAGCAAGTTGCTACCACAGTAGAGGTGGACGAGTTTGCAGCATAATTTGAAAATGAGTTTTCACTCATTGCATGTCTCTCAAGTTCAATTACCAACAGGGTATGGTATATTGACAGTGGGGCTTCTTGCCACATGATGGGAGTCAGAGAATGTTTCACCAAGTTGGAGGAGGAGAAGTTGGATTTCTACATTGAGCTTGGAGACAATGCTGAGTACCATGCAACTGGTGTTGGCATGGTCAAGTTTTAGAGGGAGTCTGGAAAACCTCTGTTGGTGGAGGATATGTTGTATGTCCCTGGCATGACAAATAATTTAATCTTTGTTTCTACTTTGGAGGACAAGAGTTACATCATGACCTTTGAGAGGGTCAAAATCTATATTTGTCCCAAGGATTCCAAGGTTACAAAAGTGATTAGAGTCAGGCATGGCAACTTGTTTTTGGTTATAGTTTGAGCCAACACATGCATTGGTAAGCAGTTGTAGAGGGCTAGGAGAATTGTGTCATGGGAGGATGGCTCATCTTCACCATGGAGCAATTAATGTGCTCAAGGAAATAGTGATGGGGCTGCCTGAGATGAAGACGAAAAAGCATGAGGTGTGCAAGGGTTGCGCTCTTGGGAAATATGCCAAGACCAGTTTTCCAAGTAGCGAGACTAGATCCAAAGGGATTTTGGATCACATACACTCATATGTGTGTGGGCCCATGACAACAATATCCTTGAATGGGTACGAGTAAATATTATGTTACTTTCATTGATGATTTCTCCAAGAAGATGTGGATATATTTTTTGAAGAATAAACATGAGGTCTTCAGTAGGTTCAAAGAGTTTAAGGCTCTCATGGAGAACCAAACAGGGAGGAAGATCAAGATTCTAAGGTTTGATAATGGAGGTGGTATACCTCAAATTCCTTGAAATATTTTTGCACTCAGGAAGGTATCAAGAAAGAGTTGACAATTCCATACAACCCTCAGCAGAATGGGGTTGCCAAATGGAAAAACAAGGCTATAGTTGGAGCAGCCAAGGTCATGCTTCATGATTAGGATCTACCTTAGTTCTTATGGGAAAAAGCTTTCAATACAACCATTGTAGAATAGGATCCCACACAAAGTGTTGGGAAAATTGACTCCAAAAGAGGCGTTCACATGTAAGAAACCAAATTTGGAGCACATTTGCATCTTTGGATGCCTTGTGTGTTGTCAAATTCCTGTGGAGAAGAGAAGCAAGTAGGAACCAACTACAGAGAAGGGTATCCTTTTTGGGTTAAGTTTACTTCTAAGGCCTATTGGGTTTACATTCCCGCCCTCAGGAAAATAGTTGTTCGTAGAGATGTGAAGTTTGAGGAAGAGAGGGCTCTTCAGAAGTCTAGCAACTTGATGAATGAGGAGAAGCAATCACCCACAATTGAGGCAGCACAAATTCCTCAAACTTTAGTCATGCAAGGTGGAGAGCAGAGCAAGCAGGTCAAGCAGGTTGATTAGAAGGAGGAAAAAAAATTCCTCAGCCTCATATTCCTAGTACCGAGAAGAGGAGAAACAGGGTGGTTGAGCAAACACTAAGAGAGGCCCATGAATATGTTGGTGATCCACGGGATTCAATCAGATAGAGAAAGGCTCCCAGACATTATTCTGAGTATGTGGCACTTATGAGTGAATTAATTAAAGTGGAACCTTCCAGCTTTCAGGAGGTTTCCATGCACTAAGTATGGAGGGATGTCATGGTGGAAGAGTATTCTTCCATCATGAAGAATAGCATGTGGGAGGTAGTACCACGGCCAAAAGGTAAGTTTGTGGTGGGCTTGAGATGGTTGTACAAGATTAAGCATGATGCAGATGGTAGAGTGGAAAATTTTAAAGCTTGGTTTGTGGCTAAGGGGTTTTCGCAAAAGGAAAGGATCGACTATGACAAGACTTTCACTTCGGTAGCCAGGTACTCATCCATAAGAGCTATCATTTATGTAGCAGCACAGATGGGTTGGAGGATTTACCAGATGGATGTAAGGAAAACCTTCCTCAATGGAGTGATTGAGGAAGAGATTTACATAGAAAAACTAGAAGGATTTGAAGCACATGGGAGGGATTCTCATGTATGTGGGTTGAAAAGAGTACTGTATGGGCTCAAGCAAGCTCCCAGGGTGTGGTATTCATGTATTGATAGTTACTTGTAGAGCATGGGCTTTGTCAAGAGTGAGGCATATCTGAACTTGTACTATGTTCAGATTAAGGGAAAATTTCTCATATTGGTGTTGTATTTTGATGATCTATTTCTCACAAGGTCAGAGGAGCTCATAGAACACTACAAGTAGGATCTTGCAGAAGATTTGAGATGAAGGACTCGGGCTTGATGCACTACTTTTTGGAATTGGAGTTGTGGTAGAAAGAGGGAGAGATTTTCCTTGGACAAGGGAAGTACTTAATTGATATCACTTCAGGATGGATAAATATAAGCCCATGTCCACGCCACTTGTGACCAACTGGAAGAAGATTGATGCTTCCAAATTAGAGGCAATGGACCTGACTTTATATAGAAAGTTGATAAGATCTCTTATGTATCTGGTCAACACTAGGCCAAACATTTGTTTTGCAGTGAACTCACTTAGTTTATGGTGGAAACTAAACGTGTGTACTAGATAGCTACAAAGCATGTTTTGAGGTATCTCTGAGGCGTGCAGTTGATTATGGGCTGAAGTATATTCAGCGGGATGGAGTGAAGCTTGAGGGGTTCACTGATATAGATTGGACAAGGAGTACAACTGACCAAAAGAGCACATCAGGGTGCAGTTTCAATTTGGGATCAAGAGCAATCTCTTGGTATAGTAGGAAACAGAAGTCAATTGCACTAAGTTTTTTGGAGGTCGAGTATATGGAAGCTAGTATGGATACATGTGAGGCTATCTGGCTTCAAAAACTTCTAGTTGGGCTCTTTGATCAGGAGCTATATCTTACAGTCAATTATCGTGATAATCAGAGTTGTATCAAACTCTCTAAGAATCTAATGTTTCATGACAAGTCAAAGCACATTGAGATCAAGTACCACTTCATCAGAGATTGTGTGGAGAAGGAGACAGTGAAGCTCCAATACACTCCATGGATGAATAGATACCAAATATCATAACCAAGGCCTTGATGAAGAGTAAGTTTGTATTCTTTAGGGATAAGTTGGGTATTGTGCAGAACACCTTCCTCGCTGAGAGGGAGTGTTGATTTTCTGTAGTTTGAAAGGTGGAGTGTGGAGTTGATAAAAAGAAACTTGAGTTGGATTTTTATTTATTAATAGAATTTTTACTGGCAGAGAACTAGAGTTGTGAGGTTGAGATAAGACCAAGAGTGATTTTATGTGTGATTTAGGCTGAGTTATGTAAGGAAGGTTTATTTTCTCTTGCATGTTGATGTAAATAAGCAGAGCTATATATGTATCATCATTGTAGAAAACCAGTATTGTAATTTGTAAGAAGAGATAACTTTAAGAACCCCCCCCCCCCCCCCTCAGAGAAGGTGTAAAATCCTAGTGAATCTTGTATACTTCCCGAAAAAATATTAATTTTATTGATGATTTTTTTCATTTTTTGGGAAAAAATAATAATCTCGATTGGAAAATCTTTTGTAACCACTAGAAGTCTATGGAAAATATTGGTGAATTGCAATTGTTTTAAAACCAATAAAATATTTTCATTGGTGATTAAAACCTATTTTCAAACCAATAAAATATTTTCATTTGCGAATTAAACATGTTTTCAAACCAACAAAATATTTCTATTGGCAAATTAAACCTGTACTCAAACAAATAAAATATTTTTGTTAGCAATTAAAAAATGTTTTCAAACCAAAAATATATATTTTCATTAGTGAATTAAACGTAATCTCAAACCAATAAAAAAATTCATTGGAAAAACAAACTGGTATTCCAATAAAAAATCATAGCGTGGGTGGTAAAAATATCAAATGCTACATATTGTTCTATTCCAGGACAAATTTTCCACACATCCAAATTCCTTCATAAAGTGTCTAGAATGGGGACAAGTGTCAACATATTTATTATGTCTAATGTTAGATGTCAGCGCAAATTAATATAACCCATGACTACTCGATGAATTTTCGATGGACGGTTGTAGTTGCATTTCGAAAGAAAAATGTCTGAAGCACTAGACTTGTGAATTAAAACCTCTGGAATAACACTAGAACCATTAGACTTCCAAAAATCAATGGTTGAAATTGTATTACTTATTAAATCACTTAAATTCATGACACCCAAAATATTATTTTATCATTGACTGGCTACCGGTAGTTAGTCTCTTAAGTTATAACTTAATCCTTTGGAGTCATCGTCATGACCGATCCCTTGACCTAGGCGATTACCAGTTCTGTGGAGTACCAAAGACTTTAATATCTCCCAAGTCAGGTGACAAATATTTTCTCACGAAAATCAACGGTTGATATCGGCGATTAACGATCGAGCGGCTCTCACACGCCCGCATTGTTGAGAAGGTGATGTCATCAATTTTCCATGGTAATGCAGGATTATGACATCTGTCCTTAGTGGGATTGAGCATCAGCTCATGGTAAAATGGTCTAAAAGGGATCAATGGTCAGCGCTAAGTTCATCAAAGATCAAAAGTTATCGCAAGATGGACAACTATAGTTGCATTCCGGAAGCAAATGTCTGAAGCACTAGACTTGTGAATTCAAACTTCTAGAATAATGCCAGAACTGTTAGATTTTAAAATATCAATGGTTGACATTTTATTATTTGTTAAATCACTTAAATTCATGACTCAATTTTTTGAAATAATATTGTCACATCAAGTGGTGAATTAAATGTTCAAGTGTTGAGTATTTAATGTCATTTTCTTCGTTCAAACTTCTATATATACTTCACCAACTTGATGTTCTTCATATCATTTATAATATATTTGGCTTTGCCTTCTTTCTTCTATATTCTCAATTTATCTATGATATTATGGAGTCTTCATGGCACCTCATGCTACCCAAATTTTTTTGGGAGAAAAGAAGCAACAATGCCTACGATAGACAAAAGTTGGGTATGGTTTTTACTATTCCCTGTGTGCAGGTTGAGGAGGATATAAGAATAATTATGGGTAGGGAATGGCTTCAGAACAACTCCTGTGCTCTATTTTCTAAGGTAGCTTTTTCTTTCTTGTCCAATTGCATGGATATTTTGTTAGATAAAGATTTGGTGAAGATGTCAGCAATACATTATTTGTAGCCTTTCATTTACTCTCTTTCTTCATTGAAGTTGGCACTTGAGCTTTACAATTTTGAAATTGGGTTAAAGCATGTTGGTGGAATCTTCCCCAAACTTGAACTAGTTGCTTCTACAGTGCAAGCTCTTGCCGTGGTTAATATGAGGTGTGGTCTGGTGCAAGCTCTACACCTAGTTGAGGGCCTCTACTATTGTTATAGAATTTTTTAGTAATGAATTGTGTCTATATTTTATTGTATAGCTCTTGTAATATGTATTTTATGACTGGTTTTTTTGTCATAGTTAGTGGCTTTTTGGCCAAGCTGGCTATGTACTTCATGGCTACTTAAATTAAAATACTTTTCGTGGCTCAATTCTTGTAAATCCTTTTTGATATGTTCAATATAAAAATGTGGCTTTTAAGTCTAAAAAGATATTTATATTTTTTGTATGATTCAAGTTCAACATATAGTTCTGATCATAAGTGAGTGAAACTTATGGTGACTTATTATTGGACATTGATAATGATTCAGCTACAACAATCCATTTAATTCTCTCTTTTCAATGCCTAAAAGTACTCTACCTTTCACTCAACTCTCAATCTTTTTATTGATTTCCACATATCTGCCAGATAGTCTTTCATTGAAGAAAATGTGGTTGTGGTACTTCGGATTACTGCCATATGTACCTGGGAAATCTTTAAAAGATTCAAAATTAAGTTTCTCTTCTAATCTGAAGCAAGCGAAATGTTTGATTTGATAACTTGATACTGAAAAATGGTAGAAAGTATGGCATGTGGCACGTGTTTTCTTTTTATCAATTTCTGTCTTTTTATTGATTTCTACATATCCATCAAATTATCTTTTTTTGAAGAAAGTGTGGTTGTGGTACCATGGATTAATGCCATATGTACATCTGAAGTGATTGATTGGATAACTTGATATTGAAAACTACACGACGTACTGTAGATGATGATGTCATTAATCCAGTGATCAATTGAAATAAGATTTGTAATGATTTTATATCGTTTGAGTGGTGATTTTGACAACTTGTCAAGTTGAGGTACATTTTACATGTAGCCAAACATCAATCAAAATAAACATTGTAAATGTAAGACTTAAGTTACACGATTAAGTTGGTTACTTGGTTTGTGTGATTATCATTATACCTAACTTCGCATGACTCATGAGTAAATAGGGATCAGGCTGGTAGTGGTGGCCCATAAATAGGGATAGTGAGCACAACTAAAAGAATTTGTAGAAGGCTAAAGGCTTTAGCAATGTTCTGAATTGTCATAAGGGTTTTCATTTTACAAGGTTAATAAGGAAGAAGGCGATGTGGTATTATTGGGGATACTCTAAATTCTCCTGCCTCCAATTATGTAGTTACAAAGTAAAATACCAATTTCCTTCAAGTTTAGAATGGGTGGAATTGGAAAGAAGTTGATCTGGTTCACCTGACTTCTCAAACAAGTTTTGAACTAGGATGAGGAGCTCTGATGGAGATAAGTGCTTTCACAGAGAGTATGCCCACATAAGTATTTTAATCTTGTTTGCATTCAAATACAGAGACTTCTCATACTCCATTTTGACAGAGGCCCCCAAAGAGGAACTATGGACTTTCAGACTCATTGTGTGTTATCCCAATGTATGGAAGTTGCACATAGAAGGTGGTAGAAAATTTACTACCCCTTATCTTCTACATGACTCTGTTTCTTAAACAGGATAGGTACATTTTGTATCTTCACAACTCCCATTTCCCCAACATGGTAGGCAAGCCCTATGGATTCTCAAAGTCATTTGTTGGGTAATATGGTCTAGATCCCATAACTGCCACTACCAACTTGGAATCAATTGTCTCATTTTGGGTTCTTTTGGTGCATTAGGTTGAGCATATTACAAATGTAGAAGCATATTTGAGATATCAAGATCTAAACCATGGTTGGTAAGCCTCGTGGTTTGAGAATAGGGTATAAGAAATACTCTTCCATAGTCACCAATAGCAGCTTGTAATCAATTCTTGCGTCTAATGTAAAGTGACATGTTTCATTTATACAAAACAAGAGCTTGCATTCTTTACTCATCTTTAAAAATCTATGTAATAATGTAACATTGTAATTCAGTGGTAATAAAATAAAAGGTTGTGTTATTCTTCGGTATTCATTTACAATAAAGAATTATTTTGTGTTTTCAGTGTCTATTAAAATTATACAAGTAATGTAAATGGAAGAAAATAATGGAATGAAATATTTAATAAACTTAGAAAAATCATTTTTTTTCCTTTAAGAGATTAAGTATTATCTATTTATGAAATATTTGCTTGCAAATTTAAAACATAAAGCAATACAAATGAAAAAAGAAAGTTGCCATCAAATTGACAAAAAACACTAAAAGTTGTCACTCTTGTTGGGGTTTACTAAAATTTTATTGATTTCTAATTTATCATTGAAATTCTCCCCCAGTTCCTGGTATCATTAGTCATTTTATTAAGTCCTTTGCTACATTAAGCTACCAGCCCCTTGGCCTTGATGTTGATCAATGTCTTTCTTTTAAAAGGATTTCACAAGTCCACAAGATGCTTCAAGTAGATCTATATGTGACTCACGAAACTGCGAAATTGGTACATGGAATCTTCTCAATGACTCCATTTGGATTGTGTATCCTAGCTCCACTAAAGTTTAAAACAACTTTAAAACACATGTTTATTGTTTATATCATAAATTACTCAATCATTCAATGAAATTTGATGGATGGTTGTAGTTGCGTTCCGAAATGAAATGCATAGAGCACTAGGCTTGTGAACTCAAACCTCCAGAATCACCCTATAATTGTTAGATTTACAAAGATCAACAGTTGATAATTTGTTTGAAAATTTATTTCTAAGTGTCATTATGGAAATGTAATGTATTCATTGTAGTGCACCAGGGATATTTTTGGGTTCCAACAAAGCCAGTCCACGCCTGTCAATATTAATATTTTCAAGAATCAAAATGCGGGTAAGTGAAAGATAGAATTCCTATGACTATGTTTCATCGTTTCTTAAAATCTTATTTTGTCAAACTTTGAAGCTTAGGTTTAGGGTTGAGAGACTTAATAAAAATTAAGGAGGACTAAGAGGGAATTCACAATTTCACATTGTACAAGCATGTCTACCACCACTAGCAAACCAAACAAAGTTGTTAGGAAAGGTAGAGAAAAATCAAATAAAAAAATGCATTATGTTGGATTGCTTAAAACCCCAAGTTTCACTAATCAATACCATGATATTATGATCCTGAAATCTATGGTAGGCTTACCTCAAAACCTATATTTTCATCTGAGAATAAGGTTGCAAACCAAATACAAAATAATAGTTTCAATGCACCATGGGTAAGTGGATTAGGGTGCATGCTGTTACATGAGGTTTTCCCTTGCTCAAAATTTATCATGGTTTGTGCCCACAATTATGATGATAACAAAAGAGTAATTGTTTTTGATAATATAAGCAGCATTTACAAGGTGTTGTACCCTTTACATGAAAAATCCCAAAGGGCCAAAAAGGAACCAAGTCAAAAAACCATAAAAAAAAGACTAAACAAAAAAATAAGAAATAGGACACAGACACAACACCATAATATCGAAACTCCAGCACCACACAGACCCAAACACTAACTATCCACACTTTCCCATTTCTGAACCAGGAGGTTTAAAACATTATCCCCAATCTAGTTGGGGCCTTCACCTGTAGTATTCTTGTCTACTTCCTCCTTGATGACATCTGAAATTGTGATGAGAGATCTATGAATCATTTTAATAGTGAACCGGACCAGACTATTGAATTTCTATTCCAGTTTATTAACCCACTCCTGCAGATCACCAAGGTCCTCGTCCTTGCCTTTCTTGCTCTGGGTCTCCTCTTCCCCACCAACTCTGTAATCTGAGGAGTGGGTGGAGTCCTCAAGCATTCGGTTCATGTCAGAAAAACTACTAGGGCCCTCCACAAACCATTCTTCCATCTCCTCAATAGTGTCTTTTTTTCCTTTAGTCCCACCACTAGTCTACTCTGAATCACTAGAAATCTCATCCACCAGTGCCCCTTTTTTGTTCTTCGCTAGTCTATGGGACCTCCTTACACTAGTTTGTTCCATCCCCACCTCAAAGCTCACAGCCACCATGGTTTCGCCCTTAGAGTCTTTTTCCTCATAACTTTTTCCTTCGATGTTAGTGGCTGACAAGTCCACCTGGCACAGAGGCTCTTTTTCCCCTTCTTCTTAGCAGTGGGTCCACCTAGCACAACAGAGTAATCGTTAATAAAGATAGAAAAAAATAATTGTGATCCATTAATGCAGAATAATCTATAAAAGTGTTAGGGTTTACAACCAAATAATTTGGAAACATCCACATTGACCTAGAAAAGATTACTAGTGATTATGAAGCAGTGGATGAAAGGGGGAAAAATAATTTCCTAAATAAAATAGTTCATGATAGAAAAAAATTGAAAGGTAATCATAAGCCTCCTTATGATTTAGATATTTTTAAATCATGGGTTCAGGATACTATTTCCATGCTAGCATTTTTCCTCAAACTGGATAGCAATTGGGAAGTGGGTGCAAGCCTCCTTGAAATTGTATATAATATCCATTATGTTGTTCAACCTATCAAATATAACTTTATTGAGAACATTGTAGAATCCATGCATGAACAATTTTTAATGATTAAATGAGGTTCAAACTCAAAGTCCACTAAGAAATTTAGTTTCACAACCTACTTGTGCTATTTTTTTCTATTCAAATTTAGTGGAATGTTTTAGACCAACAAGCTTCAGATTCGGACCTATAGGAATGTTAAGAAAAATAAAATGTCTCCAATATATGATTGGACCACTAAGATAAGGATTCATTATTCTCGAAGGAACTACAATCATTTTGTAGACTAATTTTTTTGCTCCATTGCATCAAGCAATTACAAATACTCCAATTCCTAGATTGCCTATGTCATGTAGAAATTGCATTCAACTAGGACAAGAAATAGAATTGGTTGATTGGTACTTAATGGAAGAATATACTATGCTAAGATTTTATGGATTAGGATTAGAGCATACAAAATTCCAATACATGTGATAGAAAGGGTTTTTATATTGGAATATGTAAGGAAAATGCAGAGTACTGATGAACTACACTTTTTCAATCAGCAAAAGAAGACCTTATTTCCTTCTTTACCTTTTTTATGTGGAGGGTTAACATTCAAGAGAAAATCATTTATGGTGGTACATGATCTTTTGAATTTTTTGAATTTTGATGTTGTCTATCACTGGTAGTATGATCTATGTGACACCATTAAATCAATGATTGTGGCCAATAGGAATGCTGCAAGTAGAATTCAACATCAAAGTAAACTCTTGCTTGAAAACTTGAGAAATAAGGATTCTTGGGATGAGGTGAAAATAGCAATGGAGAAAAGTGCTACTGAGAAAGGTATTTCTTTTGAACAATTGTTAGCAGAAATTATGGCATTGCACCAAAAGACAATCAAGAGGTACAACATTTTTTATGAAAAAAGTGATAAACCATCTAGTAGAGTAAAGATACCAGATTCTCTAGATAAGGAAGTTACCAAAAAAATTAGTCACAATAAAAAATTGTTGCCTTTTGGTCTATGAGGAAGGAGCTAGGTGAACCAAGAACTCTTGCAGACTTTGGAGATATCGAAGAAGATGATGAGCTTAGAAAATTGTGGAATATAGAGCATCCCAATAAACATGAAGATCAAGAAATTGATGATGATTCTAATGATGATAGGGAAGAGAAAAGATATATCAAAGCTGGTTTAAGTGAGGCCACAAATGAAACATATACTTTAGGAGTAGCCATAGCTAAAAAAATGGGTTATGAAGGTGGTGGTTTGGTGTCCCAAGGACAAGGAATTTTTATGGTAATAGATGTAGATCATAGAAAACCTGTTGATAAGAAAGGCCTTGGAGTCGATAAAGTAGACCAAGGGAATACAAGTATAGCTGAAACAATTTATTTTTTAGAGCTTCTAATCCTAATCCCCATGGTCAGATACAATCACAACTAGGACATTCCCATGGAGGAGAACCTAGTGCAACTAGCACTGCCACTGGTGAAAATGGTATGGGTAGTAGTACTAGTAGTGGTCAACATGTGCTACAACAAAAAATTACACAGAAGAGGACAAAAATACAAGATACCACACAAACACCAAGTGATCAAGACATATTGAAGAGGGAAAAGATTTTGACAGGTCCAAGTCCAACTACCAATTCCACCACAAAGGATTTATTTCTAGGCACTCCCCTAATTAGTGTCGTTGCAAAAATAATTGAAATTAATCCTAGTCCTTTTCCATTCAAGTATTCCATTATTCCTGCATCTTCGGGTTTTGATTACATTGATGAGTTTAAAAAGAAATCAAAATTGTATAAAAAAGAAAGGAAGAAATTGATGGAGAGTGTTCTTATTGTAACTTCAGAGCCTACAATAACCATGGTATTACCCACATTTGAAACAAATAAATAAATCATGGAGTACACGTTTTTTGTTCCCATAGTTCAAAATAAACTAGAAAATTAGATGGATCGATCTGAATTTCAGGTGAGTAGTTTCCAATTGGATTTTTCTAGATTCAAAAATACTGACAAAATTAATATATCAAAGAAAAATAATGAATTAGTGTACACATCATTGTTAAAGCAAGAGAGAGAGAGAGAGAGAAAAGGTTGCAAATTCAAATAGAAAAGTTATAGGAAAACCTAGAAAATGAGAAAGAAAAGAGGAAAGCAATAGATAACAAGAGCAATGAATTAGAAAAAAGAACAAAAAAATCTGGCTCTACATCAACAAGCAAAGAGGATAAACAAACAGAGGTGGAATTGAATGAATTGAAGCAAAGGTTAGATGAGAGAAAAAATAAATATGATGAGAAAAAATCCACTTCAAAAAAATTAACACAAAGCATTGGGAAAGCAAATGAATAGTGGGAAGAAAAATTGGAGAAAGAGAAAAAAATCAAAGATTTGTCGCATAGTTGATGGAAGCAAAAAATGAAATAAACTCTTGTCAAAATAAGTTAACTAGATTTTGTAGAGAAACAGTAAGGCATATGAAACAAAATATATGGGAGGAAATAATGCAGAGGATTGATCATTTGTGTGAATTTTTTTAGTTGATTGATGCTATGAAACTACATTATAAGAAGCTCAACAAATATTTAATGGACAACAAAAATGCGTTGGCAACAGAGAAATCTACAAATCAAGTTCATCAAATTGTCTACAAATCCAGTTATAATGAATTGAAATCAAAAGGGATTAATAATGATATTGAAACCTTAATGAAGGTGTCATCTATCATTCAAAAGTGTTTGAGAATGCATGAAACAACATAATTTGTGAATCCGACTACCAAAAAGATGAATAAGCTGAATGAAAAGGTAAGGAGCCTGATAGAGCTTGGTTTTCCAGAGGATTTTGACACAAATGAGCAATTAATTGGAAAGGATGGTTTCAGAAAGAAGATGGAGGGTGCAAGGAAGATTGATTTGGACCAATTTCCTCAGAACCCAGATGAGGTGAACTATTTGGATTCCATCAAACCACTGATAACCTTGAATGTAACTTTGGCTGAAACATTCAAGTCAAGATCTAAATTTAATCATACATTGTTAAAAAAAAATTAAGTTAGACAACATCAGTTAGAACAAATGGCAATCCCATCACCTGAACAGTGGAAGTTGCTACAAAAGCTGATAGAATGATTTGATATTGATAATATGAGTTTCCAAGTTCCAACTCAACTCTGTGCAAAGTTGTCTTTGAGAAAGATTTTGCATTGCCTCTATGTATTCTTTCATTTGAAAATCAATAGAAAACTCTAATTCAGTAATGTGTTGATGTTCAATTATTTGTATTATTTATTTTATTAATTGAAGAAAAACTCTAGTTTCAACTACTAGATACACATTAAACGATTGTTGATGCTCATTGTTGTATATGCTACTATTGTTAATATGTTATTAAGCATTGAGTTGAGTGATGAATCACTAAGTACATGTTTAACACAATTAAAATATGAAATTATTAATAATATGTTAATTTATTCAATCTAATGCATAATTTCAAGGAATACAATATCAAATATCAAATCCAATATAAAATACAACTACAGTTTAAAATATAAAATTCTTGAATTTTGGTAGTCCTCAACTGGTTAAATTAGGTTTGTTAGGTCTGTAACCTAGGGCTTTCTAAAACCTTGGCATAAAATTCTTGGTAATCCTCAACTAATTAAATTAGGGTTGTTTGTTCTACAACCTAGGGCTTTCTAAAGCCCTATTATCCTAACACCCTGGCATAAAATTCTTGTTAATCCTCAACTCGTTAAATTAGGGTTTTAGGTCTACAACCTAGGGCTTTCTAAAACCCTATTATCCTAAAACCCTGGTGTAAAATTCTTGGTAATCCTCAACTAGTTAAATTAGGGTTGTTAGGTCTACAACCTAGTGCTTTCTCAAACCCTATTATCCTAAAACCCTGGCGTTCTTATGTTTTGTTGTTGACATCATTCAATTTTTTATTGGTCTTTAAGTCACAAATTATGGGTATCAATGTCATGAGTCTCGCATCCCCTTTTGCTAGGAAGTGCCCCTTTAATATCAAATATAAAATCAAAATCAAAACCTTTACTTTTTGTAATTTTATTGTTTTATGTTTGTCACATGGCGGAAGATAAAGGATTTTGCAAGTCTGCAGGCCCATAGCGGAATTTCTTTTCTTAGTTGCAGAACCACGGAAGGAAACCATGTGACGATATTCTCATGTGGGATGTGAGAGAATTCTATTGGACAGAGGGGACGGTTACGTCCTTTTCAAGAAAATCAAGGCTTTGCTCATCATTGAAATTTTAGATTTGTATGTCGCTTTCCAGATGGATGGACCACGTTCAAAATTGATAAACAGGTAGATGAATGAACTATACTCGCGCAAACAAGAAGTAATGTTGGATGTGATAGATGATGGCTCATAATTTCCTTCATAAATTTTTAGTTCATTTGTTTGCTCCGACATAGTAGCAAAAACTGCAGAGGTGTGTCTATTCTGCGTCAACTTGAGCTAAACTAAAAAATAGGTATGTCGTTCTTGGAAAAACTCACCATTATTATTCTTGAAGCTCATAATTAGGTCTACAAACTCTATTGCAAAATACTATAGAAATCCATTTTAAATCATTCTAGAATTATGAGTCAGTCAAACACCCAACCCTTTGGCTCTACATATAAAAGACCCTTTGAGGTTGATATTTTGTCCCAGTTGTTGGGTTCCTCAAAAAAGCCTCAACATCAACATAACCTCAGCCCTAATGCAGTAGAGGGGATGGTAGACAGCCAAAAATTGCAGAGATGCTGAGCTGAAGTACCAAGATGACACAATCACTGGGTGGGAATTGTTCCTACACTGGTATGGAAAAGGAAACCGACATTCCCCTATCTCCAATGCATGGACCTATGATTTGGGGAAGTTGGTTGTTCCTAATGTCTTTATAAATGTGGAACTCATCAGATGCCTTGCTTTTGGGTATGATGAAAATATCAAAGTAATTAGGGCATTGGATGGAAGTTTCATAATGGATATAACCAGGGAGTTTATTTGTGAGGTTTTTAGACTCAATGTCACTACAAATAAGGTTATAGACCTTGCTTCTTTCAAAATAAAATATAAGCAAGACAAAAATAGCTTCATAGTGAAATGGCTCCTTAGGTTTAGATATAAAAGCTTCTATGAAAATTCATTGATAATCTTTGATATCAAACATGAGCCTTTTGATGTCAAGTATTTTGAAGACTGTTTCAGAAGAACATATTGGGAATTATGCCAAGTGTCGGGACAAGATGCGGGCTCAAAAATTAAGACATCTCTTATGTATATGGCTGTTGATATACAACATCCTTTTGTCAATAGTGACTTTGACTATGCCAGGTTTTTAGCTGAGGCTATTCACAATCAGCTGGTGGACATTAAAAGAAGACAGAGTGGTAAGGAGCTGAAGGTGAATTTCATGTGGTATTCTCTCCTTTTCAATATGATTTTGTACAAAGGGAAAGATCATTTCAGCAGATTTTTACAACTAAACATGAAAGATAAAGAGGGCAACGATCTCCCAGTGCAATATTGGACCGATATTTTGGACAAACATTGTAATGAGTCCGACAATATTTTTTTGACAATTGCTTTGTAAGACAAGTCATGGTAAGGTTGGGTCTACCTAGAGCCAGATTGCACAAGGAAATTTTGGATTTCCTTAGGCCCAAAAAGAGGAGGCTAGAGTTAGGAGTACAAAATAACTAGGGAGATTTTTCCCTCAATGACAACTCAGTTGTTATTAGAATATATGGGTTCCCTAAAGTCCCCCATGTGCTACCCAAATATGTGTCACCCAGGTTGGCATTCATGGAAATTATGTGGCAATTGAATGAGACTGGTTAGTTTCATTTAGGCAAACAAAAGAAAGGGTTTTTTTCCCTTATGTTACTGCCTTTTCAGATTTCACTTTTACTAGAGAGGGCTTAGATAGGCTGAAGAAATGCTTGGGGAATACAGGTTATCTTAGTTAAATGTTAGGGATTTTAACCCTAAAGGTTTCATACAGGAGGTTAGGAAAAGACTCAGAAGGTCGGATTTTTTCCGTTAGGTTGATTTAAACAAAGATGTCATAAGTAATTGCAAGGATGAATATGAGGTAAAAAATATAAAGGCAGAATGGTTAGCATTCAACAAGGCAAAAGCTGCCAGGATAAAGAATCATAAGGATTATCATAGAGCATTTTCTAATATTGTTGACCTAATTGCCAGGATTAAGGTGGTGTTGAAGAATTTTGACAAATTTGTAGGTAAGGTCCCTATCCTAGAAGAGAAACTAGCAAAGCAGCCTAGACCTAACCTCGCTATTAGAAGGCTCCTGCCCCAGGGGAATTTTACTAGAGAAAATGTACAATCAGACCCACCACAAGTCACTCTCTCTCCTTCCCCTCAAATAATCAATGTGGATTTTGATTCTCCCCAAGAGAGCAACTGCCATTGTTGGTTGACAATCCCATCAATCTAGATGAAAGTGAAGATGTTCATATCACCATGGATGAAATTCAGCAATACATGCCATCCCCCAAGACCAAATATAGTTGGTCTTCTTCAGCAAAGGTTCAGGTTGGACATGGCTATGGGGAGATATAACCTCAATGTTGTGAGGGAATTGGCTTGTACACAATTCATGCATGATGATGATTTTATAAAATCCCAGGAGTTTAAAGAGTTTTTTTTGAGATCAAAGAGGGAGGAGTACCTTAAAATACTTTGGTTGGAACAAGTAGATGTGCCTAGAGAAAAGTATGATGAATTAGCTACAAAGGTAAGGGCAGAAATAAATTTTGAGTGCAAAAACATTCCACCTGATGAAGGGAGAAGAATGGTGAAAGATAGTGGATTGCTACTGCTCCCTAAATGGGGCATTGCCTCTGTAATTGTCTTTGATACTATTAAGAAACAAGAAGGAGAATTTTTCTCCATAGAAGAGGAAGCAGAGATGGCATTTACAGGATCAAGGTTCGATGAACATTGGGAAGCCCTTGCAATCTAGGCCCTTTCTCTACCTACAAACAAGCTTTCAATTGTTGAAGCATCGAAGGGTAAGGGTATCAAAGGGAGCTTGATTATAAAGAGTGTGTCTGAAACCTTTGCCTCTGAAGTTGTTGCATTAGTGGTAGATGTTGCCAAGCTTAATAAAGCTAGTGTTTGAAGGTTGCAAGATAGACTTAATACATTGTTGAAGGAACATAATGATCTCATGGAAGCTTACAACCACCAGTAGGTATTATTGGCTCAACAAAAATCCCTTCTTGAAAGTGTGCAGGAAGCAAGCTCCTCTTCTCCAATCCCCCTGCTCATGTGATGATTGAAAATGCAGAGTTTAAAGAAAAGATTCAAATGTTGGAAGAGAAGTTGAATAATGCTCGACAAAATCAACAAAAGTAGAATGTGTGCATTGTAACATGCATCTTGGAGCACAAACTGTCTAAAATATTAAGAAGGCTGGAAAATACTCATGTGACATATCTAAATTTGATAAATGCCATTACTAGAGTAAGTGGGGATCAAGAGCAGCTCAAATGTATATTTGAATAATGGAATCCTAGATTTTCATCTTTGGAAGGTATGTATAAGGGATCTACAAACACATATGATGCTCCACCTGGTATCTATCTTACTTTTTAGATTGTTAAGATGGCATAGAATATAAGGGGTATTTGGAAAGTATAATTGAAGCTACACAAGCAAGAATGAACTCTTTCATAAATGTTGACAAAAGGGTTGTACCCCGCCTGTTAGAAGATAATGTGGAGTTGAAGACCCTAGAGAAATGGAAGGATAGTTTCAATACTCTAATCCCCACACTTCTCCCTCTGATTTGCAAAGATGGAAAACTTGATTTAAATTAGCTTGATTCCTATTCAGATAGGATGGTCGATGCAAAAAAAAAGATGGAAACTTTTTATAGAGAGGCCAATGCTTTACTTGATGCCAAGTATCATCAAAATTTGGAGAATTTGGAAAAGTATTAGCTCATGACTGGCCTTTTGAGGATATGTTTAAGGAATGGAATGAAAAGTATAATTTTTCATCTGGCATGTGAGTGGATCCATGATTTTATTCCTATGCCTCTTGTCTAAGAAATTGGTTGTTAGAAAGTTTTGGGATGAGGTTCTTCACTTCTTTGCTTGTTGCTTCCCTTATGTCATAAAAGAGAATCTTGAGCCTCATTCAAAATTTCAAAGCATTTTGATTTTTTGATCTTTCATCTCATTCTCTATAAGCTCTTTTTGCACAGTTTAAGCTATTTGATAGCACATATAGGAAATGTTGTAATTTTTCTCTATAATAACAAAAGATGACTCAAATACTTAAATGTATTTCTTTAATTTTGAATATCAACTTATCTTTTGACTCAAAATAATCAAAGGTTATTAATAAGTTGTCATATCACATCATGTGTTTATGTTATGGATGTTGAACTACTAGCTTATGTTTAAGGAATGGATTAATATTCCTTTTAGTTATTTATCAAAGATTGTGTGAATGGAAATGCAACAAGAATTTATAAGTAGTGTGATAAGTGTTGTTCTTTGCTTGGTTTCTCATTGTAAGGTGGCGAGGTTATAAGAAGCCATGACTATGAGTTGGTATGTTGTAGGAGTATATTTCATTTGCTGACTCAGTTGTGGATAATGCACTGATCAAAATAATTCATAAATTGTGAAAAACGATTCAGAATCACATATCAAATTCAATATCATGGAATGCAATATAAAATATAAAATATCACAATTTTATGGAATAAAATATAAAATATCATCAACTACAATTTGGAATATGATTCATGAAGTGCAATATAAAATAAAATATCATGAAGTGCAATGATTCAAAATTTCATGGAATACAATATAAAATATCATCAACTACAATTTGGAATATGATTATTGAAGTGTAGTATAAATACATAAAAACTGCTAATTCACTTCTTATTTCCAAATCAAGTCAAGGTCCTCAAACTAACATTCAACTTGAGATAAATTAAAAGAGTCATCTTGATTTTGAGTTTGGTCTTCATTTTCTTTGTCTTGCATCCCAAATTCAACATTCATTGTGTCACTGTCATTTGTTCCACTGTCAGTGCCACCACTACTAGCATTTGAAGTGTTGCACAACCCTCTTCTTTCACATATGGACCTCCAGATTGTGAGTTCCCTTTCAAATGGAAATTTTTTGACATTATACATAGTTCCAAACACCCTCAAGCAATTTTCCAAATTCTTGTCTAGTTTTTTTCTTATCTTTGATTTCAAAAATGCCAATGAACTGAAAACTCTCATCCTCCACCGACCCCAATATCATTGTTTGACATAAATTAGCAGGTTTGAAATATTCAAATATCGAACCATGCAATATTTCACTCTGACCTAAGGTTATCCAAGCCTTTGTTATTGATCCCACTTCCATGGGATTCTCCATGGAATCAAATTGGTCCATCATACTTCTTGCAAAATGCCCACATTTTTGTATAAGCGTATCTCCATTTATAATTCCTTCTATTTTCCATTCATTATATTTTACACTTTTCAAAAAGTGTTCGGCCAAGATAATTACTTTATCATGAAAATATCTTGGGCTATCTCGGTTGCCTTCAATCCAAAATTGAGGATACACAATAGCCATGGCTTCAAGTATTTCTTCTCAAGGGAATCTATTATAAATCTCTATGGAAAGAGATTTTGTAATTTCCTTCATATTATCACTAATAGATTTAACAATTTCATTAAAAGCCTCCTTTGTAACAGGTACTTCTTTGATAGAGCGTCTGACTGTTGTACAATGGTACATTGGTATCTCAAATCCACATACATAGACACATAAGTGCATGCTTGCATTAAACTGTAAATAATTTTTAGGATGTTTCAAATCTATAATTTTCTACCAGCTTAAAAAAATTGGGCTTTTGGAGGTTAGATCTAGATATAGATGATCGAGGGCCATGCATGTCATTCTACGTAGTTTGGTATATTCATAGATATATGTAGTTCTATCTTGGGCTTTCTTCATAAGATTGTTCATTTCATCCAGCATGGGAGAATACTAGCTAAAGTCAGGAGCTTTGTCTATTGTGTTGTTATGCTTGTACATTATTCTAATCAAGGATCAAGATTCTGAAATAACTCATTGTGTAGGTCCATGCAACGAGATCCATCTGGTATCAACATCCTTAAGAAGCTTGTTTCCTGCTATTATTCCCTCAACAAAATTTTGAAATCCTGTGAAACATTGGGGACTTCGGGAGAAGTATGCATAGAGCTCATGGACTAGATTTTCAACTTTTGATACTATAGGATACTTGCTTACAATTCTAAATGCTAAATTCATTATGTGGGCCATGCGGTGAATGCCTAGCATGTATGGTGCACAAGTAGTTTGTAACTTTGTGCAAATACTAGCCCTATGACCTTGCATTATTGTAGCTCCATCAGCTCCTACACACACCAACTTTTGGAAATTTGTCAAGTGATCCACACCTCCAATTTCATTTAAAGATTTCTTGACTATTTCAAATAGATTTTGCGATGTTGAATTGTCCTTCATTTTATGAACACAGAGAAGATGAGCTTAGTGGACATTTTTTTTTACAATATACACATGCATACATACCCAAGAAGTATTATCTACCGCAGTAACTTCATCTAAAGATAATGCAATGAAGTTTTTCTCTTTTACTTTCTCCTTTAAATATTTATTTTCCACTACAACAAGACAGCTTGCCCATTCCCATCCAACATTTATTGACCAATGTGTGCTAGGAAAGTGAGGAACACCCAAAAAAGATAATAAATTAAAATATTCTAGGTAGTCTACCATAGGACGCCCTCTAGACAAAATATGAAAAACAACACTCATCTAAACATCTTTTTCCAGTTGTGCTCCTTCCATTACTTTTCCAAATTCAGCCTCAATTATACCTCCACATGTAGCAAGCTTTGACATTCTTTGCTTATGTTCTTCATATTTCGCCGCATACTTAACATGAAGACATTCTTCCTTTGGTTTCCATCATACTACTGATTGTTCCTTTTTGTCTATGATTTGTTTTTCATAAACTTTACCAATATGCTTTCTATAGTGTCAAGCTTTAGCTACAACTTCTTGTCTCTTTTACATTTTCAACTACAAATCATACACTTGCATTTTGTTGGACGTTCATCTCTATTTTCTTTCTCCACTACTTCAATGAATGGGTACTTTTATACCCAATCAAGCTGAAAATTCCTTGTCATTTCCCACTCACATCCCTTTTTTATTTTCCTTTTGTTTTCTTGCTACCACCATCATCTACGACCCCAAAATTTTCATCCAAGTCAATTATCTCATTTTGGCTAACCAGGGTATCCCTTGGAACATCTACTGCGGTATTTCCATCCTCATTTGACTCATTTAACTCAATGACAATCCCACCTTCCGATGGAGGTGAGGTATTTTGATGTCCCTCTTCATTAATATTTGGTGGAAGAGTTAATGATGTAGCTCCATATTGATCTAATGGATCAGAAGCATTGACAATTCCAAAGTAAGACTATATGATAACTCTACATTTTTTGCATTTTGATGGCCTCCCAGTCCCTTCACCACCCTACAAAGTCTTACCCTTGTTGCACTTGTTGCTCGACATCTTGATCTCTCACTTCAAATAAAACTGGAAAAAAATGTCTTCTTGTTTAAGAAGGATAGAGAATATATATCCCATTCCCTAATCACTATCATCTTTAAGATTGAAGCAATAATGGAAAAGAGATAAAGAAATCTTATAACACTATGAAGAAATGATCACTCACCTTTAAGTTTAGGTTTTCACTAACTTGATATTCGTTAATGCAGGAATGCATGTGTTGTAAGTTTGTAACTTGCCTACGATCAACTTCAAGGTTCCAAGTCCAACTTCCAAATCGAGAGCTCACAAGTTCAGAACTAAACAAAATGTGTAAGAATAAATGATAGTTTTCATTGTATTTATATCAATCCATATTTGGCGAATTCCATAGGATTTTTAAATGGTATATTAATTTTTTTGCAAATCACGTGTGATTATACAACAATACATTTAAGTGTTGGGCGAATCAAACCTCGACGGAACACATACATTGTAATTTTCAAGGCGATTATGGCCCTACGATTAGCATGGAGGTGTCATGGCAATTGGTGAAATGTGTCCTCAAATGTTATTATTTTTTAATGTTAATGGTGAAATGGGTCCTCATAAGCAACTATTTGTAAATTTTAATTGGCAAAATGAGTCCTCATAAGAAACTATTTGTAAATTTTAATTGGTGAAATGGATCTTGATACACAATGTTGTTTTAATAATATTGGCGAATATGTAGGTGATTTATTACATGCTTTCAAGATTCCAGGCGAAAATATTAATCAGTCCATTTGAAATGTGTAGTTTGTTATGGTGAATTTATTACTTAAATATGCCTCATAAAATAAATTGATGATGAATGAACATGCATTGGATCGATAATTCGTAAAATCCAAACAATTTGGCCACCGTGTTGATGCAATTTATTCGCCAATTTCAACTTGCCCGATTTGTAATATTCGCCAATTGGTGAAGATTCACCACTAAAAAATCCTTGTTTGTAAGGGAAGTTTGTTGTTGAGGCTGAATAGAAGATCCAACATTTGTAGGTTTTTCCCCACACTAGGGTTTCCTGGGTAATTTTTTGTTATTATGCATCTGTGATTGGCTTCTTGTTATTTTTTCTTTCGTTGTTATTAGTTGTTGATTAACCCATTGTATTAATTGTTATAAATCAGATAGATAAATTTTTTTGATTCTATTCTATAAATTTTATTGAGCAATTAATTTGTAGCTGGGTTATAAGAAATTAACATCACATGCCTCTAGCAAGACCAAGATAGAATAACCAATATCAATATTACCATTGATTTAAATGTGGAAATGGAGAAACATGAAAAGGGTAAGACATGGAATATGTCTTAGGGTAAGAATGTTAAAATCAAAGTAGAAAAAATTATCAAAAAAAAATTGATTTATCATGAGAAATTGGAACTTGGGCTAGAAAATGATTAAACCTTATTTTCCAATTTAATCTTATTTATCATGCTTAAATTGTGATTTTACAATTTTTGGCAGTTTCTCACCATTTTTTTCCAAAAACCTAACCTTGACATTTTTTTAAACCTTAACCCTACCCAGCACACATAGGAAACAATTTTTTACCATGGTTATTTCAAACCCTTGCACACTCCTCAACGTGTTTGCATGATCATATTTTGTTTGGCCAGTGTAAAGGAACTAAAGAACTGCATATCTATGATCAGGTTCCTCATGAAATTCTGGTTGAAAGTAATCAACTGCAACATGCCATATACTTAATGAGGTTCATAGAAACTTGCCATACATTGGTAGAAATAAATGATAAGCACATTGTCTGTAACAAAAAATTGCATTCAACATTGTAAACAGAGAAATCTGAACACACAAACACACTTTTACAAGTATAAATAAATTGATTCATTTGTATTAGATTTGATGCAGGAGCATATGGTGGTGCTAATGATCTTGCATCAACCAAAATGAATTAAATTTTTATGTAGCATGGATTAGAATAATTTTTATGTCTTATTTTTATTTTATTTTCCAAAAATTAGAATTGGAATAATTTGATTGATTTTTGGTTGCTTGGTGTAATTGGAGTTTGAGTTGGAAATTGCAATTTAAATGTTAAATTGGAAAAATTCAAACTTGGTTGTGGGATTTATTGGCGGTTATGGAATATTTCATATTATTAAATTTGCATTATTTACCACATGTAAGAATGGGACACCCACGATGTGCATGCTGGGGAAATTTTGAATTTGGGCTCCAAATTGTGAAGGCAGTAAATTAATGTGTCGGCTAGTGGAGACCTGTCACTCTGGAAATGGTGTAAAAATGCATTGGAGAGTTACACATTTGAAATTTGATGAAATTTAATTGATTTCCAGGTTGGGCATGGAAATGGAGAGTTTCAAGTTGCCAGAAGATAGTGGTTGCAAAAGGAAAATTTTGACAATGTTGTTGAAATGTTAATTTCCAAAACTTGGAGTTGTTGGAGGGGGCATAGCCTTTCTTGGAGGATGGTCATAGACCTAAATGTGGCAAGTTGGAGGTGATGAATAGTAGCAAATAACTTTGCAATAACATTGGGTAGTGTGCCATTGATTTTTTCAGGAGATTGCGGGTGAAGAAGGAAGAGAGTGCAAGAAGAAGAGAGATGAATGAGGACTGACCTAGGAATGATTTTATTGGTTGTAGAAGACCTATGAGTCTAATTTGTAATTTTCTTCATATCCCAAAGGGTTGCATATTTTATCTTTTCAATTTGGTTGTAATTTCATGTGTTGTAGAAGACTTTGAGTAATGAAATTCTCATATGTGTGTTGTTGATTTTGATATTGGTTTAATTCAAATATTGAAATGTTAATTGTATGTTTGAATGTTTGGAAGGGTGTTGAGAGTTTCAGGAATGTTACTTCATTAGTGGTATCAGAGTGGGAGTTCCTAAGTGTGCAGACAAAAGTGTTGATGTGAGGCAGTTTGCACAGGGGTGGAGTGTGTGTTGTGTAGACAGATTGTTGAATGTGAGGCAGTCTATACCTAAGAGGTTGAATATTTAGAGTGTGTGGAAAGTGTTTGATAAAATTCCAAAGAGGAAAGGAAATTTTTTTATCATAGTTTTGTATGCAGGTGAACCGGAAGGAGAAAATATTATAGAAGTATGCTTTGAGGAAGGCATAGAGAGAGAGAGAAGAGAAAAGTGCAACACAGGTTGAGAGGAAAAAATAAGGTGCAGAAATTGAAAAGAAAAATGATGTTGTAGTAGCATATGATTATTATTTGGAGGACTTAAAAGCATTGAAAATGAAATTACAGCTGAAAGGGAAGGTGAAGAAGATATGGCATCAAACAATGGTGAGGAAAAGGTTATAGAGAAAGAGGTAATACATTATATTTTTCATTTTTATGATGAAAATGAAAGTGTATTTTTTGTAGATGAAAAGATTGCAGTAGTGGAAGAAGAGTGTGATGCATTGGCTATAGGACAAGGAAGTGATACAGTTGCATGTCTTATTAAAGGCATGAAAGAAGAGAATAAAATTGAAGTTGCAATAGATGATAAGAAGTTAAAATATTTTCTTAATGAATTTAAGAAAGATGATTTTCATGTTGAGATGTATGAGTTAGTGAATGTAGATGAGATAGTTCAGTTAGAGTTTGTTAGAGATGATTGGTATACAAAGAAGGGTTTGTATGGTGTTGCAGAGTTAAGTACGGGTGAAATTTGGTGGAGGTGGACAAACTATGGCGGGTTGAATCCCACAAGATTGGAGGAGAATGTGAGATACACTTGGAGGAGGTGGTCGGGTTATGGTGGAGCTGATTCCACATCGAGGAAAAGGAGTGAAGAGCAGATTTGTCAAAGGAGGTGGTTGTTTGTTCCAACTATGTGTTGGAAAGGGAGAAAGAAGAAATTATCAAAAGTACTGATTTCAATATTGGAATATGTTACAAGTTGTTTGCAACTTGAAAGAGTAGTTCTACTACTCAACTCCATTTTGTGAGCCTATGCTCACAAAATTCTTACCTAGCGTATTTGATGTAGGAGCATTTGGGGGTACTAGTGATCTTGCATCAACAAAAATTAATTAAATTTTTGATGTGGCATGGATTAGAATAGCTTTAATATCTTATTTTGATTTTCTTGTCCAAAAATTAGAATTTGAATAATTGGATTGATTTTTGGTTGCTTGGTGTAATTGGAGTTTGAGATGGAAATTGTAATTTAAATGTTAAATTGGTAAAATTCAAACTTGTGTGTGGGATTTATTGGGGTTATGGAATAATGAATATTATTAAAAAATTTATTATTTTCCATAGGTAGGAATAGGATTCCCATTACGTGCATGCTAGGAAAATTTTAAATTTGGGCTCCAAGTTGTGAAGGCAGAGAATTAATGTGTCAACTAGTGGAGACATATCACTCTAGAAATGGTACAAAAATGTATTAGAGAGTTACACATTTGTAATTTGATATAATTTAATTGATTTCTAGGTTTGGTGTGGAAATGGAGAGTTTCAAGCTACCAGAAGATAGTGATTGCAAAAGGGGAATTTTGACAATGTTGTTGAAATCTTAATTTTCAAAATTTGGAGTTGTTGGAGGGGGCATAGCTTTTATTGGAGGATGGTTTCAGACCTAAATGTGGTAGGTTGGAGATGTTGAACAATATAAAATGACTTTGCAAGAACATTGGGTAGTGTGTCATTGATTTTTGTAGGAGGTTGCAAGTGAAGAAAGTGCAAGAAGAAGAGAGATGGATGAAGACTGACCTGGGAATGATTTTATTGGTTGTAGCAGACCTATGATTCTAATTTATAATTTTCTTCATTAGCTCAAAGGGCTTCATATTTTATCTTTTCAATTTTGTTTCAATTTCATGTGTTGTAGGAGACTTTGAGTAATGAAATTCTCATATGTGTGTTGTTGATTTTGATATTGGTTTAATTCAAATCTTGAAATGTTCAATGTATGTTTGAATGTTTGGAAAGGTGTTGAAAGTTGTAGGAACTCTACTTCATCAAGATCTGAAATGAAATACCTTCGCTTGTTCTAGTGGATAGATCTTACAACAACTACCTTTCTTATTGCCTCTATCACAACTGGAAACTGATTATTTCCATTTCTTGACCTCATCTTTGCAAGCTTTGCCTACAACCAAGAAAACATGTACTCCTTGAATATGCAAGATTTCACATATTTCACAATAAAAATTTAAACCCTAATACAACCAGAAAAGGAAAAATAAGTCCCAACATAGTGCATGGCAAGGCTATTGGATCCTCTTGCACAATCATTTCTAAATTTTTTGACATATTAATGTGTATATACAGTCATAATATCTAGACTTATCCTTGATAACTCTTGTCATTGATAAAATGGACTAGATTTTTACGCCATTTAATTAAGCACCTAACTATCATATGAGAATTTATTATATTACAAGTGGCAACTATCCAATAATTATTATATACTGAAAGAGATGTGACTTCTTCCCTGCATAATAGTAGAAATGTACATTTCATGGAGAGTTTGCCTTAAAAAACTCACATGTTCACATTTTAAACTAAACATATTTTGTCTAATATTGAAAAATTCTAACTTATAATTCATTGGAAGTTACATATATAATTTGGATTTTAAGCAATTTCCATATCCTTTTAAATATATTATCACATGTGCCATATAAGCATCTACTAGTATAGCGAACATTTAAACCTCAAATATTTTATTATTTAAAAATTACTTGCTAGTACATAATACATATAAACCACCAATATTTTATTACTTGAAAAGTACTCACTAGTACAAAACACATTTAAACCACCAGTATTTTATTATTTCAAAAGCACTTGTATTTCTTAAACAATGTGAAGGTTGCAAAAATGACTCCAACCTCCTCAGCCAATTAGATTTCCAATAATTAATTTTTCAAATATTTTTTATTGAAAAATTTGCATTTTAATCATTGATAAGATTTGAAAACATAAATATTTCTCTCATAGTAAAAAATTATTGCATTTCATTCATTAACAGGTACATGGACTATTTACCTTGTTAAGCAATTTGGAATGTGATAGTTCCTACCTATTGGCAGGTACTAAAAAAAATTACTAATTAAAATAAACCATTGCTCATGAAAAATTCCCTAGTCATCGTGGAAAAATTTATAGTGATCGGGATGTATATTTTGGTGGTATTCATAGTAAATATAAGACCAAAATTAATATTAAGAATAATATTAATATAAGCGTTAATATTAATAATAGAAATTACATTATTAATATTATATAAATATTAACATTAATTATAGTAAATAAAATACTATTATTAAGATTAATTGTAATATTAATATTATTGTAATAACACATACACACTAACCCGATGTCATGGCGACCCTTGGAAGATGAGCAGGAGTTGGTGGAGAAGTGAGAGTTCCTGGTTCGAATTTGAATTTTGAGGATGGTGGTTCTTGTGGTGTTGATTCTAATGGCAATTCATTTTTTGGTGCAGAGGGCAGGGCTATGGCTATCAATTATTTGGCTTTTGGTGCAGTGGGCAATGCTGATGTTTTCGGTGGTTTGGTTGTTAGTGCAGTGTCATCAGTGGATTTAGCTATTGGAAAGGTGTTAGAGGTTTCATTGCCTACTTTTAAGGACCCTAGGGTTGGTCAAGCGTCCCTTCTTGTGTCAAGGAAGGAAAATTCCCTAGAGATTCTTGCTTTGGAGTTTGGTTTCATTGATCTGCCTCTTAAGGCTTCAGATGTGGGGGTTTATGTTGTTTAGAGTTGTATTGTGGGGTTATCCCTCTTGGATCAACATGAAGGGCACACAATCTACTAAGAGGGGGGTTAATTATTAGATTCAAATAATTATAACAATTCTAGAAACCTTCACAATTACTTTATAAATTTTTAACATGAAGAGCACTAAACCATACAAGCTAGTAAGTAAAGCAATTAAAGCACAACACAAGATAACACATAATGTACTAGATTCTTATGTGAAAACCTAAAATGGGAAAAAGCACGATGAAAATCTCTCACAAGCAGGAATATAATAAGGTAATTTAATAATATGGAGTAGGCACCAACCTACCAGAGACACCAATCCCAAAAGGATTCAATAGGCACCAACCTACATGAGACACCAATCCCCACTAGAATAGAGACACCAATCCCTAACAGAACAATACAATAGATAGAACACCAATCCTATCAAAACAAAAATAATGGTGGATTTGAAATGTGACACCAACAGGAACTATAATACTGAAACACTCTCTTTTCTTCATGCTTCTGCTATGACACCAGTATACACCCCACTCCTTGAACTTTCACTGTAATCATTAATTACATTTAGACATACATGGATGCACTTTTTTTAGTCAAGTTAAATTACAATACATCTAAACATTTGAAATATATACATGACACTACATTAACACTCTTCTATGTTGGCCAGGGATCTACACCAACCTAGACAACATAGGGCGGACCTAAATTCAAATTACATGAAATGTGTAATACAACAATCCAAACTTTCTGCCAAAAGCACTTGTCGCCTTGCACCACCAAGGAAACCTTAAATAGGTCCTATCCTCACTCTACATGCTTGAATTGAATTATGCATGCTTGTAGTCGTTACCACACATGCCTCGAACTCATAATAGCTTGATGAGATTATGATACTTCAAACTCCTTTCACATTGAGTCGTGCCACTAGAAACTCACCTGAAACTGATAGAACTAGTATAGGATTACTCTCCCTCCAAACTACAGAGCTACAATGCATTTTTTAAAGAAATTCTAGCCATATTAATTAATCTCTCTACAAAAAGATATCCTTCTAAACCACCACAATCTTTTTTACTGCATACCTGAAATTGTATAATAAATTTATTAACTGTCTAAAGGTGGTCATGCCACAAATGATATGATACAAGATATGATAGATTAGACAGCCTACACAACATGCTTCTAGAACCTTAAGATTACTATCAATACTTGTACTCATACAATCTTTCTTCATCCTAACAACCTTCACATCTGATAGCCTTGAAACCCTATGATAACCACTGACAATAGCAATGACCTGCTGACATCAATGTCAACCTATGCTCAATAATCTCCCCCTTTGTCATTGATGGTAAACAATAAAATTTTGGGACCACCAAAACAACAGAAAGAATAAGTCAGAATGATTCATGTGCTATCCCATTTATTCCCCGTGTGAAATATATGGCATTGAAAGATAGAAAGGAAAATAGTTATTCTTTTTGAGAAATTCAGCATTCACCTTCTCCATAATTTAGCATTTCCTCAATTTATCTCTTTCTCCCCCTGTGATGGATATATTCTTTTTGAGGAATTCAACATTTTGAGCTCACCTTCTCCCCCTTTGACATCAATGGAAAAGGGTCAACATTCTCACTTTCTCCCTATATCTGATATCAATATGCTCACTTTCTTAGCCTAACTATTATACTACAACATCTGAAACCATGTTCCTGGATAGAATCCCCCTGATTCCATACATCACAACTTTTGAACAAAACTCCACAAGATCACCAACCATTCTTGTGGCAGGGAGGCCAAGCTCCCCCTCACCCTGTGCTTTCCTCTTGAATCAAGAGGATGGAGTAGGAAATCATAACTTCTGCTAGAGAAACTCAAAACTCAAATGTATCCTTAGTAAGTGGCTTCATGAATATGTATGTAACTTGTTCCTTTGTATCCACAAATTTCAACTTTACTTCTTTCTCTACAAACTTCTCTCTCAAGAAATGATACTTGATTGCAATGTGTTTTGTTCTTGAGTGCATCAGTAGATTCTTTGAAATGTTTATTGCACTTGTGTTATCACAAAGAATAGTGATAGGATCTTCAAACTCAACCTTCATCTCCTTCAAGTTTGGCTTCATCCAATGAAATAGATTCATGTATCTTACTCAACCAAGACATCAAACTATCTCTAAGGAAGAATGCACCACCACTTGTGCTCTTCCAGTCATCTATATTAGATCCTTCCCAATCTCCATCTGTGTATGTTGTAAGCGTGAAGTTTTCACTCTTTGGATACCAAAGACCAAATTCTTCAGTAGCCTTCAAATACCTAAAAATATCTTCACCGCCTTCACATGAGTCTCTTTAGGTGTTGCCTAAAATCTAGCAACCCTTCCAACTACCTGCATAATATCTTGTCTAGATGTTGTCATATAAAAAAAACTTCCAACCATAGACTGGTACAACATTTTATCTACCAGAGTAGAGTCATCATCCTTGCTCAAATTACACTTGATAACCATAGGTGTTACAATAGGTTTGTAATCTTCCATACCAAACTTGCTTAACATCTCCTTTATGTATTTGTATTGTGAAATAAAAATCCCTTTGTCTGATTGAACAATATGCATTCCCAAGAAGAAAGATACTTCTCCTAATGTAGACATCTAAAACTCATTTTGTGTAGCCTTCTGAAAGTTTTTACTCATTTCATCACTGCTTCCTCCAAAAATGAGGTCATCAACATAGACCACAATTATCAAAAAAAATTATCCTCCTGGTTTTTATGTACAAATTGTTGTCCACACAGCCTCTCTAGAATCCTTGCATACCAAGCTCTAGGAGCTTGCTTAAGTCCATACAAATCCTTCTTCAATTTACAAACATAATTTGGATTGTTAGTTTATTGAAATCCTTTTGATTGCTCAATGTAAACTTCTTCTTCAAGCTATCCATTCAAGAATGTTGACTTCACATCCATCTGATACACATTGGAATTCTTGAATGTCAAGAGAGATAAAAACATCCTGATTGCCTCCAATCTAGCCACCAAAGCAAATGTCTCCTAAAATTCTACACCTTCAACTTGAGCATAACCTCTACACACAAGTATTGCTCTATTTTTTATCACTTCACCTTCTTCATTCAACTTATTTCTAAATACCCACTTGGTTCCAATCATATTTTCTTCCTAAGGCCTTGGTACAATTTTCCAAGTTTCATTCTTCATGATCTAATTTAGTTCTTCCATAGCATCAATCCAACCTTGTTCATTACTTTCTTCTTTGAATGTCTTAGGTTCTATCTTTGATAGTAACAAAAAATGTACCTGTCCTTTTGATCTTTCTATACTTTTATGAGTTAGAACCCCGCTATCCTTGTCACCAATAATATTATATACAAAATGGTTTTTCTAAACATACTTAGATGGAGTTTTTAAAACAACCTCCTTTGGCTCTTTAATTTTACTATGAACTGATTCCTCTTCCTCTTCAACTTCCAAAATAGTAGTACTCTGAATAGTTTCATCAACCTTCACATTTTCACTTTCAATTATCCTCTTCAATCTTTTGTTATAGCATCTATAAGCTTTGCTTCTTAAAGACTAACCAATAAAAATACCTTCATCTAATCTTGAGTCAAACTTACACAAATTCTCCTCATCTATCTTGATATATCACTTTCTTCCAAAAATTTTGAGGTACCTCACTAATGTCGGTTTTCCTTTTTGTTAGGAAATATTTCATTTAACCCATGAGAGATAAACATGCATAAAATTAACTACAATTCATAGATTAAATAGACAAGCTACAAGATAACACAATCAAGAGGGAAAAACCCAACCTCCAAAAGCATCCATACTCCATCATATTATTCATAAATAAAGCAATACAAGAGTTACAATGAATAACTCTGAAGCATCAAGCCCTCCAATGCATCCTCATGTGTCAAAGCATGAATCTGCACATCCCATGTCATGCTTCACATATGCACTCCCCAGATAGACTCAATAATGACAGCCAACCCACTCAACCAACCTAAACCACTACACATGTGTTTGCTTTTATAGACACAAGCTCACAAAAAATATAACTAGTGGTAAGGTAAAACCACGTACCACAAAACCATGTGAATACAAAACCATTAACTCATTATTTAATATTGGGCACTAAGACTCCACTTCATTTAATAATCCCCCAATATTAAATTATTATCACATGTCTCCCACACATTAAATAATAATACAATATTACAATACAACATCAAGTGGTCCCCAAATAATTACCTAGTGTGATTAACCACACCACCAAGGTGCATCACAACTAAATAATTATTTAATTACGATATTATAATAAATCATTTTATGCAATGATGTACAACACCATATCCCAACATTCTCCCACTTGTTGTATACATTGCATAAGGGATCAATACATGAAATACATCTTCATAGCCATACATGAAACCACATGAACCTCCAACATGCTCTTGTGCTCCATCAAGATACCTGCAATAAGAACAAAGTGACCACCATCTCAAGCAAGAACTCCTCTCATCCTCCAATGTGCCACTATGGAAGAAAAGGAACATGCCAAGGTGAAGATACACCCATCCACGAGCACAAGCATCAAATCCAAGCGATAACAAAGGCCCTCCAAATAAGCTTTTGTCAACTAAAAAACCCACATGATCATAAATAGCACCCACAACACATAATAATGCATCCAACCATCCATACCTCCAAGGTATCGATACATCAGTAAACTCATGCCAAGAACATATGCAACCCATAAATTGCAATAAAGATCCCTATATCAAACTTGTCAACAAAGAACATACATATCTAGGAACTCCCACTGCATAGGTAATGTCAAAGAATATCAAGTCTACCAATCAACACTATATCAAGGTGTGACAAGTAAATCAAAACATGAAGCACCAAGAACAATAATAATGATCCACACATGCAACCCAAAAATTTGCATAATCTCTCACAACATGTTGCCACCATCCTCCCAAAAAACATGAACGTCTAGGAAGGGACCATGAAGATAGAGAAAACCTATAAACCATAATGTCCTACTACCAACACCTCAAAAGTGTACTGCTATGTCAATTATGATATCCTAACAACCCCAAATGAAAAGAATCAACAAAATCCATAACACTCAATCTCATAGACCAAGTACAACATATGAATCATGTAACAATGCCAACATGGATCTAAGCCTCTCTAATCAAGAAGATCAAACTCAAAGTAACCATCCCCAAAACAAGAAATCAGCCCATAAACCATATCCTAATAGTTCTCATCAAATAATGATGTCATAAACTCAAATGCACAAGGAGATAACCATGCCATAGGGTTCTGCCACAATACTGTGTCTCACTTTTGGGATGTGCTAATTTTTGCCTAAAATCACTATTTTTAGAAAAACTAATTATTTAAGTCTTGAGAGGCTCCACATAAAGGGTTTTAATTGAAGAGGGATAGATAATACACCCTTATATCAAACCCCCTTGGATAGAACCCCTATATTATTAAATCATACCCACAATGGTGTCTCCTTCACAGCTATCAAAATGTTGGAAAAAAAATACTTTTTCTTTACCTTTTGAGGGATTAAATAAAACATCATTTAAAAATTATATTTTTCAAGATTGTAGCCCTTGAAACTAGCTTTCCAACAAGTATAGGTTTGATATATTTTCATTTTATCATGTATTTAATTTTCATTTTTTACTAAACATAGGTTTTTCTTTGAACATCAAGCTCTTTGTTGTGCAGAGGTGGAAAAATAGTAAACCATTGTAAAAAAAATTCAAAAAATACCCATTCCCTAGATATTGATTTCCTTGTTTCACCCAAAAAAGAAAAATTGGATGTCAATATATACACAAAAAGTTAGGTTGTATGACACAAACATATGTCCAAATTATAGTTATAGTGACTTAAAAAATTAATTTAAAAAAAATATGCAACAAAAAATTATGAAAAAATATCCTTTCCCTAGATATTGATGTTGGGAATCTATATTCCAAAAATTAAAATTTAATCCTTTATAGAAAAAAAATTATGTTGTACGACATTAACGTTACTTTCTAAAAATGTTGTTTTCTGTCTAAAACCAGTTATTAAAGGAGATGTTGAAAGATTCATGATTTATTTCAAAAAAATTGAAAAAATATATTTTTAGAATCTACACACAAATTGCCACAAATCACTAGTTCACATCATCTTCAAATTATTTATGGTTTACTTGTTATAGGTCTCAAAAGATGAAGATTCAGTTAAAAATATTGATGTAAATGTCCATCTTGGGAAAAAAGTGAGAAATAGTATTATGATTTCACCCCATAACATCCCTCAAAAGGAATCCTCGAGAACTAACTATCCATAGCTCAAGGTCCATATCTATGAAAAATAAATAATATAAACTCATGCTAAACTAATCTTCAAATGAGTCTCCATGATCAATCACCATGAATCAACTCAAAACCATGAGAAATCAAAGCACAAAACATAACACATCTAAAAGATATAATAGGAAAATACCTCTCAAATGATAAACTATCAAGTAGACCAAGAGTGGTGAATTAGAATGCTCCTCTAGGATAACCAAGTCATCATGACTCACTCCAAGAAAAATCTCCTCTATCGGTTCATAATGAACTCACGTTCATATCCAAGTGAAAGCTCCTCGGTCTTCCTACTAAAACCTCCAAAGAGTAACCATCTCAAGTAAATGTCTCTAATCACAAGAGAACTCCAACCTTACCCACGTCTCCATGTATCCATGAGCACCTATAACCAATCAATACATGCCAAACTCCAAATGCAACATAGAACCATCATGAAGTAATCAAGAAAATGATCAATGGACTCAATACAAAGAGAACTACTAAGATCAATGTAAAAGCTCCAATCACAAAATCAGGAACCTATCATGCTAACATGATCTAACCATCTCCTCCTAGGAGATTGCATGCACCAATGCATACATCCTGGTATCAAGAGAATACATATACCATGCCAAAACTTTAAACTAGTATCATGAGTAAACCATGACATAATATCAAAACACTCTAAACCAAGAAATTGTATCTCTAATCACATGAAGATAACCATCACCAATGATGCATCCACGTCACTTCCAACAACTCCCACTGAACTGTGATATGAGCTACACATGAGATCATTACAACCATCTCCTTCATGCAGATCATCTAGGTCTACACACACTCAACTGCAATATCAATAACATACAAGTAATCCAAGATCTCCAAGCCAATAAGATACATACAACTACCAACAAAACATCACAAACCAATCCAACACCACCAAGTCATCATTGTTATAAGCTCCCACTGAAAGTGTATAACCAATGAATGTAACAAGCCATTAACCAATGAATGTAACAAGCCATCATGACATCGCGGTCAAACCACATGCTACAAGTCCCATCAACTGACTAATCAAGTACTCAAATAATCCATTATCTCAATCTTGAAACAACATACCAATGCACAAATGACCACAAAAAAAGGCCAACTAATGAAATCTACAACAACAATAAATCAAACCTGGTGGATATAGATAGTCCACATCCGAGTCATCCCACTGCAACCCAATATGCTATACACACCTACAAGCTGCATAACTTGTAGATCCAAACCATAGAAACATGCAAACTCATCATCACATTAGTAATGTGTAAACTGATATATCAAAGAAGCTAATCCTATAGACATCAAGACTCAAACACCAAATCAACCACAAATCTGATTTTCCAACCATGTCCACAAATGAGTAATCATAGTCAAGGAACCAAATAAGCATCAAGAAGATAAGTGCAATCTCCTAATACCAAACCATATCACCACCAAACAACCACATACATGATCATGTCGTGCCAATGCATAAATGTACCTGCATATCATGACACCATAACCATAGCCATCATTGTACCTATACTCAACTATGACCCATACAAGACTCCAAGTCTCAAACCATGTCCAACCATGTTGTCAAAACCGAAGACAACCTGTGTACTTTTCACCATCAAAGTCCAACTCTGAAAAACACCTGTAAACCTGTACCTAGAAGCACCAATCTGATAATCAGTTGTAGCATCATAAATAACATATAAAAACATGTACTCCCTCAAGGTTTCACCTCTTGATTCATCTGGATGCTCACACAATCACACCCTGAATCTCAGGATCCTACAAGCGATCAAACAAGTACCAAACTCATCTTACTCCTCAAACTAATAAACAGTCTAAACCATTGCGTAGTATACTACAAATGCTCTCCAACACCCCTTCGAAATCAAAAATTTGACTCCCTATGCAAAATTTATGCTCAAAATAGTGAAAAAAAGAACATCTATGTTTTAGGCCTTCAAAACATGTCAAAATAGCAAAATTAGAGAACCAAACCAACTCCACAACGTAGAGATCAGAACCATCTTTCCAGTGACTACAAGAAGTAAAAAAAAAACATACAGGGAAAAATTTATGCCTCCCAAAGTAAAAGTTGTCCAATCTTCCTATGAGGTGGTATAGGGGTGGTGCTTCGGTGGTCGAGCGGTGGCCCACCCAAGTGGCGTCGCCCACCTGGTGGTGGATTTGGAAACTGCTTTAAATATAATTTATTTTTTTTCTTCTTAAAAATTCATCGATCCCCTTACCGAACCCGACCAACAAATAAACTTTGGCTTTTAAACATTGACATCTGACATTTTTGGTTTAAATGGTGATTCCTTAAAGTTTAAAAAAATTATTTAAGTTTCCATGGGGCCCGTAGGGAGTGGTCCCCCACAAGACCGGAGGGCCAGAGTGCGGGGGCTGAAGCTCGCTGGCCTAGCACTGTCGTCCATGGGGGCCCCACCTGCAGCCTCGATGTCGAACAGGTTGTCATTGGCTGTCAAGCTATGTAGCAGACCTGCCAGCGTATGTTGTAGGGGGTACAGGGGTCCAACCCCCCAAATATTTTAATTTTTTTTAATTTTTAAAGAACTTTCAAAAAACTCTTTTTCAATTAACATTTTTTAATCAGGTTTTTTAATATAATTTTATTTCTATTTTGTAGGTGGATGAAAAAATATTCTACGAGACATAATATATATTTTTTAATAATTTTCCTCAATAGGAAAAATTGGGCGGCCTAAAAGGTCGTACAACTAAAAAAAATTGCATTTTTTCAACTTTTCCAAAATAGGTTGAATTTTGTGTCAATCTTCGTCTCTTGGCCAACCTGAATCCAACCATGAGGTAAATTTTGTCTCAAGAGGTCATCTATGAAATTTACCCTACAAAACTCTCATATAAAAACTCAAACCAAGAAACCCTCTTTCACCCAAATTTGGAAAACTTCAGATTTGCAATAAACCCAACAAATCTTGACAACACAAAAGCCCAAATCTGCATACAAACACCTGCAACATTTTTTCTATATCTTGTAATGCCTCAAACCCTACATGTATTTCCATGGCTTCAACTTTGCAAAAACTCTCAAACTAGGGTTATAACAAAAATTCTTCAACCATGAAAGCTCTGATACCATTTGTTGGGAAATATTGCATTTAACCCATGATCTTAATCCATTTCCTACATAACCCATGAGAGATAAACATGCATACAAGTAACCAAAATGCATAGATTAAATAGACAAGCCACAAGATAACACAAGATATACCCTGGGAAAACCCTCAAGAGGGAAAAATCCAGCCTCCAAAAGCATCCATACTCCATCATATTATTTAGCAATAAAGCAATACAAGAGTTACAATGAATACCTCTGAAGAATCAAGCCCTCAAATGCATCCTCATGTGTCTAAGCATGAATCCACACATCCAATGCCATGCTTCACTTATGCACTTCTCAAAAATACTCAAAAATGACAACCAACCCACTCAGTCAACCTAAACCACTACACATGTGTTTGCTTTTATAAACAAAAGCTCACACAAAATACAACTAGTGGTAAGGTAAAACCATGTACCACAAAACCATGTGAATACAAAACCACTAACCCCTTATTTAATATTGGGTACTAAGACTTCACTTTATTTAATATTTTCCCAATATTAAATTATTATCACATGTCTCCCATGCATTAAATAATAATAAAATGTTACAATACAACATCAAGTGGTTCCCAAATAATTACCTAGTTTGATTAACCATACCACCAAGGTGCATCACAACTAAATAATTATTTGATTACAACATTATAATAAATCATTTTATGCAATGGTGTACAACACCATATCCCAACACTTTCCATAACTCATATGGATTCTTCTCTATCTTGCGCTTGATCTGAACTCTGCTCAAAATGTATATAGTTTCCTATGTAGCTTCTCTCCAATACATATCCAAAAAAATTGTCTGACATAACATAGTCCTTTCCATTTCATGTACCATTTGGTAATTTATTTTAGAAAATCCATTTTACTGCGATGTTCTAGGAGCAGAAAACTACCTATAGATTCCATGCTCTTCACAATATCTCTCATACTTCTCAGCTATAAATTTTGCACCTCTATATGATCTTAGGACTTTGATTCTTCTTCCAATTTCATTCTCCACCATAGCCTTAAATTCTTTTAACTTATCAAAATATTTTGACTTCTCTTTTAAATATGTAATCCAAGTCATCCTAGTATAATCATCAATCAACATCATGAAATACATGTCTCCTTGTGGACTCTTATTCCTCATTGGTTTGCATAAATCTCTATATACTAAATCCAATATATTTGATGTGGAATACTCCTTAGTTGGATATTTGTTCTTTGTCTGCTTTCTTTCATGACATGGCTTGCAATTAATTGACTGAGGTTTCTTGATTCTTAGCATATCTTGGACCAACCATTTTGAACTAACCTTAACAATATCATAAAAATTCATGTGTCCAAACCTTTTGTGCCAAAGCCAACTTTCATCCTTTTGTGGAATGAAACATCTTTTTCCATTCAACTCACTGAGGTGATAAATATCATTGTTTGTCTTGCTTCCTTCCGTAATCAATTCACTGGTACTATATTTTATTATTTCACAACCATCAATACTAAAGGATAAATAATATCCCTTATCACACATCTAACTGACACTCAACAAATTGTGTTTTAAACCTTCAACATACAAAACATCACATGTCTTTACCTTACCACCATCAAGAATTAAAATACCCTTACCAAATATTTTAGCAATATAATTATTTCCAAGGGTAACTGAACCACCTTCCAATTCCTTGAAATTCATGAACTTACTTTTATCTGTAGTCATATGACTAGAGTAGATGTTGTCAATGATCGACATGTTCTTCCTCTCCTTGTGAGCATGCAACACTATTTGAGCAATCAAAGACTTCTTAGACTTCTATTTCAGAACCTACTTCCAAACCTTTTTTCAAAACATCACTCTTTCCTTTCTCCAGTAATGAGGAACTCACAAAATTTCTTCTGCAATTCCTTGCAATATGTCCAAAAACTTTTCACTTGAAACAAATAACATTGAAATTGAATAGAGGTGCAAATGCATTACTAATGAAAAAATTATTTCTTCTTATCGGAACTCTTCTACAATCCACAACATTATGTCCATATTCATTACAACTAAAACATTAACTAGAAAAAGAAAAACTTGACCTGGTATTGTATCCTTGTCCTCTGGATCTCCTTTTTTCTATACTTGAACAAATCCATCATTATGAATCATGCTTCCATCACTGTCGCTGTCTTCTCTAATTTTGAACTTCTAAAACCTATCACTTCCAGACTTGCCTTGTACTCTTCTCTTACTGTTTTGTCACCTTTTTCTTCTAATCATCAAAATTGAATTTTATTTTTCCATACAAAACTTTCCGACCTTCTAATATCCGATCTAGGGTTTCAGTACTTTTATTGAACTTCAACTACAATTGTTTATTTGTCTTCTCTAGCTCTTTTGTGGTGGCAATAATCTTGGCCTCAATATTTTCATAGTCTTTGTCTCTTTATAGTAATTTCTCTGTCAAAAATTCTTCAATTCTCTTAGCTTCTTTTGCTTGATTCTTTACATCAACAATGATCTTTTCAACAATCTTCAAATATTTTACTATTTTCTATTTGCCTCTTACTTCTTCTACAATTCTGATATTCAACTTCTTGATCTCTTTTCCAACCCATAACAAATTCTCCATAATATCTACCTCTTCTTCACATTTTTCTCTAGAGCACATTTTAGCATCACCATCAATAGTTTCAAAAGCCATGAATACATATTTTCCATTTTCATCACCGGATACATCTTCATCTTCTTCTTTAGTAGAATATTCTTCTTCTTCCTCATTAGAGTAAAAAATTATATGCTTTCTCTATCCTTTGGGTATTCTTTGTAAGGACTTATTTCCGTTCTTTATTCACCATTTTTAGAATTCTTATGGGCACACTTATCCATAAAATTTCCAACTTCTTCGTGATTGAAACACTTGAAAGGTAATTTACCTTTGTACTTACCAGAACCTCTTTGCAACTTTTTAATAAATTTTTCTTCCTTCGGATCTGATCCATAATAAAAATCTTGATCAATTTGCTTCAAGGATACTCTAGAATCAGCTTCTTTCCTTATAGACTCTTCACTCTCAAATCTCATCTCAAATGTAGTTAATGTTCCATGCAACTCAATCAACTTTAGACTATTCACATCTTTAGCTTCTTCAATAGCGGAAATTTTAGGATCAAACCTTCTAGGTAAGGATCGAGTACCTTCTTCATAACAATCTTTTCTTCCACTGTTTCACCAATACCTCGAATACGATTGATAACTTCATTAACCCAAAGCATGAATGTAGCAATGTTCTCATCTTCTTTCATCCTCAGACCTTCAAACTAAGCTCTATAAGTTCGCAACTTTACTTCTTTGACTTTATCATCACCTTCATAAATAGTTTCCAACTTTTTCCATATTTCCTTTGTTTTTTTTGCATTCTATCACTTTTGAAAACTCAATGTTAGTAAAACCACATAAAAGTGCATTCCTATCCTTAGCATTGATTTATAAGCCCTCTTTCCAATCTAATCCCTAGGAGGGTTTTTTTAGGAATTTCATATCCCTCTACAACTGAATTCCATAAGAACATACCTAAAGCCATCAAATATGACTCCATCCTAACTTTCCAAAAATCAAAATTAGATCCATCAAAAATTGGTACTTTGTTTCCAGAAGAATTATCTTGTGCCATCCCGGATCTACCTTAAGCTATTAGACTATTTGAAAGGAACTTATCTCTTATACCAATTAAAGGGCACACAATCTAAAATTTGAATTTAAAATTTTGATTAAGGAAGAAATTATAGGGATCTTAGGTGGGAATTTTAATGGAACAAATAATGTATTCCTTAATGGCCTAGAAGAATTTATTACCATTAATTTTGTTTCTTTGTTTGACTTGTCTCTTGTTTGCTCATTTTTATGCATCAACTCTATTTTACAAGAAAATTATATTTTTATAGAGTAAAATAAATCTTTTTCTCATCTTTCAATAATATTAGTTTATTATGTAATTATGTTAATTAACATGACAAATAATATTTTTGTTTGTGTTCAATTAGCATGATAAATAATTTTTTTTTATCATTTTATTATTATTTTTTGTTGCTAAAGTTTGCAAAGGTGTGAAAATTTAGATGGATCTTGAGGAGGATGTATATTTTGACATTGTAATTAGTAAAGGGAATAATGTCATTATTAAATTTTTGATGTAAAAATGAGTGTACATCTATTGAAATCCATCATAAATTTTTGAATGATGAAGTTTTTTATTATCCTTTTATTTTAACAAATAGTAACAGACGTCCTTTGAATCAAAACAAGAGAAAATTTGGAATTTTTTTTATCAATTGTATGGATTTGAAACATAGAAAAATAGGTTGGGGTTCAAAACACATAGGGTTTTATACTAAATTTGGAATGTTTCACCAAATTTACTATAAATAGAAAGGGAAAAATAGGGTGTAATGAACCTACCTATTTTCTATTTCATTTAGGAAATGAGATCCTCCAAGATAGAATTAACTTTCAGCCCTTAGGTGAGTCAATTCTATGGAAGATCTAGCAATTTCCTTTGTGTGGACGAGGTAAATATGATTGAACAACACTTTTGGGAGATGAAAATAGGATAGCAAATGACCTCAAATTTGTAACCTAAAACCCGATTCATGTAGATACAACATAACTCTAATAGAAACAGTCAATTTTGTGCAAATTGGATGAGTGGAAGACACTTAAAACCTATCTCAAAATCAGTTGCAGAGTGTCTTTTGACAGAAACAGTGACAAAACTAACTAAATAGGGGTTTTCAGAGAAAGATTAAAAATACCTAATGCACTCATTTATTACATGTAAAATTTGAATCTAATAGATGAAACATAGGGCTATCAAAAATAGTAAAACTTCTAGAAAATCTAGGAATGGAAAATGTTGTGTACCTGTCGCAAAACACTATTTTCGAAAGTTGTCTCAGGACTCATTCGCCTATAGGCGAATGGGTCTTTGTTCACCTTTCCAAAATTGGTTTATGGGTCCTCTGCTTCTATTTCTACACTTCTAGATCCTCCAAGTTTCATAGTCAGATAGTCGGAAATAAATTTGAGATCTAAGTTTCCATGAGATGACAACAAAGGTGACAAAAAATGCAACTTTGCAATTTTGCACTTTTGAGATCTTCAAATTTTCTTCAACCTATGAACCTCCAAATCTACAACATAGAAAGAGAGGGAAAAATGTTTGTTTTTGGGTGAATATGGCTTTTCCTTGGTCAAACCCCATTTTGGTAATCAAACCTTGAATTGAAATAATGAATGAAAGAGGGGATGAAGAATGAACAAAGCTATGTCACCACTCAACAAACCCTTGAAGAAACCTTGATAATGGAGATCTTTGAAGGACTGAAACTTGCATGAAATGGCTTTATTAATGATGTTGATCTTGTGCTTGAAACCTACATCACATTGTTAGCTCCAAAAACATGCATGACTCTACATAACTTTGACATGATTCTTGAGATCTTGAATGCTGCAAAAAATGCTTGATAAATCTATTCTTGAATGCTCTTGACAATAATCTTGGCTCTTGTAAAATTTCTCTTCAAAACTTCTAGTTTATTTGATAAAATAACCTTGTATTTATAAACATTTATCCTTAATTTCCTGAAATTCAAACATTACAAGCTGATCTTTGAAATTTGAATTTGGGATGATAAAATACCACCAAAAATATGTTTAAAAATGGGTTCAAGGTCATAGGGAGGACCCATTTTCCCATGGGTGAATGGGTCCCAGGCCTTGATTCCTAGAACACACATTACTCAATGTGAAGTGTTATGTATTGGCATTAATTATTGTCGGGTTTCCCCTTCGGAAAATGTAATTAATTAGGCTTGTAAATGAATTAAAGGGCTAATTAAGGCATAATTAAGCTCATTTTAATTAAGAGGGCCCAAATAAGTGTGAAAATATAAAGGGGTACATTTTACAACACTAAATTAAGGCAATATTAGGTCTAATTTAATGAGGAGGGCCCAAACAAGTGACAAAATGTAAAGGGATGTGTTTTTCTACACTATACGATTAAGAGGAAACTTGATAGTTTGGAGTCTAGTACAATTACATCAACTATGGAGGAAAGGGTACCAAATGATGTAGAAAATTATTATAATGTGGTGATTAACATCATTATTCATAGGAAATTTGTGGTTTTCTTGATGGATATTAGGATCCATGGAACCCATAAGAGTATCTTGATTGGTGACATGAGATGCCATATTAGGATTGAAAAGATAACTTCTTCTCAAAGGTAAAGGATACTATCATTGAGACTAAACATAATACACAAGCCCTAAAGGGTGAGAAAATAGTCACAAGAGAAGGGTGCTAATATAAATATTGGAAATTAATGCTCTCAGGTCTAGAAAATAAAATAGAAATATAAAAATACCTAAATTAAAAAACTTAACGAGGTGTAAGATATATTGGGTTCACCAAAATGAAAATAAATAGAAATAAACATAATTTAACCTTTTCGAAAGTAAATAATTGAATAGTAGTCAAATTCACCGTAGAATATTTGAATCAAGATAGTAATTCAAATTTAGGAGAGTAAACTTTTCAAAATGACAAAGAAAGGTTAGGGTTACTTAGATTTAGGTGTGGTTTGATGGTTTTGGGCTAGAAACTATTATTTTGTGATCAAAATAATACTTGGATTGAGCTCTACAATGCTTAGTTAGATAAAAATTGAAATTTTCTTCTATAAGTGGTGAACTCTTAGTAAAATTCAATCTTGTTTAATTTTGTTGCATGAAATTGAACTTTATGTGCAAACTCAACTTGAGAAAATGTTACATGAAATTGAATTAGAAAGTATTGTAATCTTAAAACTAGTTTTCCTTGCCTTTGAGTATGTAGAATTACAAGTAATTGGTGGTGTTTATAAATATCCTTGAGGAGCTTTCTAAGTGGGTGTCATATTAGATCCTTATTCAAGCCACTAGGCATGTTAATTCAGTCTCTGTGAATAAAAATAAAGACAAAAAGAAATATTGTAATATGCTTATCTATTACTATATACATAAATGTTAAACAACATAAGGCTCAAGTGTATGAGATACAAAATCCACATAAAAAAATTTAATTAAGTAGGTGAATGCTAAGGGAGGTCCCATTTCACTGTTGGAAGTTTGTCATTGAGAAGATTGGTGGATGTATGGTAGATGATGCTACTATGGTGTTGTCATTGATGTAAACATTATTGTAGTATCAACATTGATGCATAGCTGAAGTTTGATGAATATGGTAATGTCAACTCATTGTACAATTTCAAAAGTGTTGGTTTGAAGAAGATTAAATGTGTTGGAGAATTGCATAAGTCTGAAATGCAATTTTTAATGTTCATAGAAAATGTTTTGTGGTCCGCATTGCTTCGCCATGAAGAATCTAGTTATGTGTTTTTGAGGTAATTTTGGTGCAGGTTGCAAGAATATAAATCCCAAGTTTCAAGTCTTGATGTCCTCCATAATTGAAGTTAGATTTGATAGAGTATCAGTTTGGATATGGCAGAATTATAGTGATAGAGTATATGATTTGAATGCTCCACATTCCATCGTGGATGAATGTCTTGCTATGTGGTTTTTAGGGAGAGCTTACATATGTCAAAAGTTTCTTTGTTCCAAGTGGCAAGAGATTTGGAGGCCGACGTGTCAAAATATGATTCAATAGTTGGTTCATTCCATTGTTGCTTCACCAACGGTGTCGACCTAAAGGGTTTGGGGTCGTGCAAAGTTAAAGTAAGTTTGGATCAGACTTATGGGAGTAGTTATAGGTCCCTACCAACCTATTTTGATGTGCTACATGTTTTAGTTTATTCTGTGAGGCATGTATGGTTGGATCTTGAGCCAAAAGGTTGTTGGATTGCACATTTCATCTAATTAGGTTGACCTAATTGATGTTGTAGGTGTTTGCGGATGTAATGCATATAAATGCAAGTTCATTTTGATGATGATGATGATCAGTATGCAAATTTTATGTGTGTGATGCAAATATAACGTGATAGAGTAGAGTATGATAGTTGTGAAGCATGAAGTGTGTTAGATCAATTTACAAAGCTTAATTGGAACTATCTCCAACATATCGTAGATGCATTGTACCAGTTCAAATCTTTGGCAGTGAGCCACCCTCTTTTCTATTATAGCAATGAGCCATTTCTTCTATTGTATGGGAAATGAGTCCTCTAGACAATTATTCCACTTGGCAGTGAGCCATTCTATAATATCTTATAATTGGTTATAATATATTCTGAGCTAATCCTCATTGTGGTTTTTCTCTTTTTGGGTTTTCCACATAAATCTGGTGTTCTTGTGTTATTTGATGCGATGCATGCATTTTGTGTTCCTTTCCATTACTGTAAGTTTGATATGATGTATTGAATGAATGTTCAAAGTTGTTGAAGCTAACAAATTTTAGTGAATATTGATTCACCCCCCTCTCAGTATTCAAGGTGTTCAAAAATTGGTATCAAAGCTTGGTTCCTTCAATTGGCTTTATTACTGAGGTAGATCTTGGAGGTTGAGCACATGGCTACAAGGAAGTATCATATTCCTCTAGAAGAAATTATCCCTAAAGGGTTTACTAAAGAAGATTGTATAGTTGGCATGGAAGGATAAATTAAATCATCCCTTGATGATTTGGATAAAGTAGAAGCTAAGAATAGAGATCTGAAAAGGATCTTGGTGATGCAAATGAGTGTACTAAGAAGTTGAGAGAGAAACTCAAGAAATCTACAAAAAGAGTCAAAGAAACAAATGAGCAACTCAAGAAATCAAATGAGACTATCACCAATCTGAAAGTGCAAGTGGAAGAAGGTAAAAGAGTTGAAGACTGCTTGAATTCTAAATTCAAAGACAAATCTAAAGAATGTTCAAAGCTTGAACTAGAGGTTATGACTTTGAGATTAGATCTAGAGAAAGCAAAGATTCAAGAAGACACATTTAAGAAGAGTACCACAATGCTTGATGAGATGATTGCAAATCATAAGGATTCTAAGGATAGAGAAGGATTAGGGTTTGAAAAAGGTGAAACTTCAAAGGAAAATCAAACTCCAATCAATGTTGAAAGGAAGAATGACAAGAAGAGAAATTCCAGATAGGTTTGAAAACAAAGAAATATTTCAAGAGACCACCTATCAGACAATAAAATGCACAAAGGTACCCATGTTTTAATGGTTATTTTTATTCCTACAATAAGTTTGTACATAGAGCTATAGAGTGTAGAAGCAGAATAAATTAGAATGTTCAATCATTTCACGGTCAATGATATAAATGCAAAACATTTGGTCATAGAGCTAGTGTATGTAGAAATTAGATGATGAATAGTTACAATAATGGCATGATGTTTCAATCTTTCAATGGCTACTATTATACATGCAATGGATTTGGGTATAAGGCTAATGAATGTAAATCTAGAATGGAAAGAAGTGAGCTTGTTCAAAAAGGTGACATATGTCATAAATGCAATAAATTAGGACATGTGGCTAAGTTCTATAGAAGAAAGAATGTGAAACCCTTTGTTTCACTAAAGAAGAATGATTCGGTAAAAAAGGTAGATTCGATAGAGATGAAGAAAGAGATGAGAAAGATATAGAAAAAGAAAGAAGAGAATGATGTGAAGAATGAGTTTGTACCAAATTTTTGTGTAGATGTTTCCTTTGATAACTAGATGAAGAGCTTTGGCTCAGGGGTATTTTTAACAAAATATCTTTAAGCCTCTACCAAAGATTCGGTGTTGATACCTTCAACACATTGATCCAAGGTGTAGTTTGATATGCTCAATCTATTGGTGAAGTCGCTGGTGAAAAATATTTTGCTATGAAGATTTGCAGAGTATTTGAAGGTTCTTGTGATGATATAGTTAGGGTTTGTTATCTTTTTACCTAACTTCAAATCAATGCAATCAATTCTTTTTAGGTCATCCAGAAGGTGTTTATAAGTGATTTCGCATATGAAAAGTTCATTTGTGATAGAATTCCTAAAGAGTGAAGAGAAGAGAAGAGGAAAAGTGAAGTGTTTCTAGATTGTCACACGAAACCCTAACCAAAAAGGATTCAAAGGTATTTTTTGTTTCTTGCTTAACCCTAGTTTCAAAATTTGTTCAATATATTTACTCCTTAAGTAGTTAAAGTTGTGGATCAACCAAGACCCAATTTTAAGAAACACCCTGATAAATCCATGGTGATGGATCCAAAAGGTGCTTTTTCGCATATTCCTTATGGTGTGTTCCATACTAAGGATGCGAGGATTTATATTCATGCAAAATTGGAATATTATAATCATTCAAATTTGGGAGAAGTCTAGGTGAATGAGCTAATCGATGATGATTTTGAGTTGAAATAGAAATACTAAAGTTTGATAGAGAAGAAACTAGATGTGTAGAACAACTTTCTTAACTTTTTCTATGTGAATGAATGGGTTAGATACGTGTTGAGGACAATTCATGATAGATTCATTTGATTAGACATGCCACACATGATCAACAAGGAAGTTATTAGGGTTGTGACAATGATGACAATGTAGGACCACAACCAACTCTCAACCAAACTCAACTTGACAAACTCAATCTTATTCTTCCTTGTCCTTGCAACTAGGACTCAAATTTCTTCACAAAACCCTTGTTTCATGACACCAAAACTGAGATTGGGGGATATATCTTCTTGTTGAAACTTCAAAATACCATAAACAACACCAAATTGACAGACTCAAACACCTTCACCAACTCATACAACTCAAACATAAGAACTATCAAAAGTGGATTGTCCTAATCAGCCTCCAAGCCCTTTTAGGCCACATAAACAATCAACACCAACTTCAAAAGCCCATTTATCTTTACTAATATCCCAAAAAAATGTAAATACATCTGCACAACCATTTTGAACCATTCCCCACTTTTCATTCTTGACATTTTATCAAACACTCATACTAAACTTGCATTTTGGTCTCCAAAAATAGGACTTTCATACACATATCAGCACTTAAATGAACCCAAAATCCTTTAGTCCACTAAACCCTATCAGAAATGGGATCTAAACACCCTTAATAAACCTTCTAAAACACTGTCACCCAAGTGGAACACCTTTTTATATTATCAAAACTCAAATTATTCACTATACATAGTCAATTTCCATATTTTAATGCAAATAACAGACCTAGGGCATCAATGTTTCACATGCTAACCATTGTCTTTTGATCTAAAACTTTGAAATATGAGAGAACATGCAAAAATAATCCTTCTCACAAAAATTTAGGATTTTCCACCGAGTAGAATGGAAGAAACTCAATTATGATTGCCCACTATTACCCTAGAACAGGGTTTCAACTTGCCTGGAGGAAAATGCTTATAAATTTTACAAACTTTAATGGATTTTGATGAAACAAAATGAAAAAAAAAAATAGATTCATAGGGCCACAACATAAAATGGGGGAGTGGAGGTTATATGCACAGAATGTAGTTGTACAAAGGCCTGAAACACATAAAATGTAGAAAATTAACATAAAACAATGTTCATTGAATTCTTCAATCATACATCATCCTCCAACCTGCCTCAAAATGTGTGAGGCTTCAAAGTTCCTTTATAAATAAAATACAACACCTCAAACTAACTCTTTAACTACCTAACCTTTCATATTCCTCCTTTTTACAATTTGTTGCATTTTTGCAATATTGACATGACAACAATTTGTCAACTTTTGCAACTTTTAACATTCAATCCCTAATAAACCCAAAATGCTTAAATATGACCTATTCCATGTCTAATGTGGCCATTTATACCTTATTACAACATGAGGTTATCACTACTAAATCAAAAACCTAAAATTTCCTCATGGAGGCATGTTCATGCAAGGGTGCACCTGCACCATTCTCTCCGGCCAAAAAGAATTCCAAGTCCTCTTGGATTGAATGTACCTAGCCTTATAATTAATGCTACTCCTTGTGGTCATCCATGCCCTACTTATTTTTTCTTCACCTTTGGTTTAAGTTGGACTATGCCAACATGCTTCCATCTTGTCTTACCACCTAGAATCTTCTTCTTCATGCCCTAAAGTGTTACATTCTCCTTTTGTCCTCCTATCTGTTGCATCTTGATCTTCAAATTGTTCCCTATCCAAAGTATTAGCACAACAAAGAAATGATACATTATTTCTATCACAATACCTCCATATTTCTTCAACTCTTTGTAAGTTTCCAAGATCAATTCATCCTTGATAATCTCTTCATCCAATATTGACACCAACTCAATATATTCTCCTTCTGAGATTAGGTCCTTTATCTCTACTTCACCTTCATCTTCATGCTTGGGAATGGCTGCCATATCTTTGTCTTCTTCATCTATAAATTCTTCTTTTGTATTTTCAAATTCTTCTTCTTCCTCTATTATCTTCATTTTCCTTCATCTTTTGACTATCTTCTTAATGGGCCATACAACTTTCTTTTTCATTGTTGAATGCCAACTTTGTGCTTGTCTAAGCAACTGGTCCATCCTCAACTGGGACTCCTAAAACTCTAATTCCAATCTTCTTATGTCTTGCTTCAGTTCTGCTATCTCTCTATCAAACTTTTCTTGCCTCTTTCTCTCTTTCCTTCTTTCCTCTACCTACAAATGTCTTCTTAGCAAATCCATCTTATTATATACTCAAGCAAGTCTCTCCTTGCTTCTCAACTCTCTTTGCCTCACCTAGGTCCTTTCACTTATCCTCAACCTAGTCTTTTGGCCACCAACCTGAAAACAACCACAACACACAAAAATAAAACCACAAACTTTCTCTAGCCCAAACCTTTCTGAGCTCTAATACCAAACTAATGAAAATGCAGGACCACAACCAACTCAACTTGGAAAACTCAACCTTATTCTTCCTTGTCCTTACAACTAGGACTCAACTTTCTTCACAAAACCTCATGACACAAAAACTAAGATTGAGGCATAGATATTTTTTTTGAAACTTCAAAATACCATAAACAACACCAAATTGACAAACTCAAACACCTTCACCAACTCATACAACTCAAACATAAGAACTATCAAAAGTGGATTGTCCTAATCAGCCCCTAAGCCCTTTTAGGCCACATAAAAAATCAACACCAACTTCGAAAGCCCATTTCTCTTTACTAATATCCCAAAAAAATGTAAGTATGTCTGCACAACCATTTTGAACCATTCCCCACTTTTCATTCTTGATATTTTATCAAAAATGCATACTAAACCTACATTTTGGTGTCCAAAAATAGGACTGTCATACACAAATCAACACTTAAATGAACCCAAAATCCTTTATTCCACCAAATCATTTTAGAAATGGGATCTAAACACCCTTAATCAACCTTCTAAAACACTATCACCCAATTGTAACACCTTTTTATATTATCAAAACTCAAATTCTTCACTGTACACAGTCAATTTCCATATTTTTATGCAAATAACAGACCTAGGGTATCAATGTTTCACATGCTAACCATTTTCTTTTGATCTAAAACTTTGAAATACAAGATAACATGCAAAAATAAGCCTTCTAAGCAAAATTCAGGATTTTCCACCAAGTAGAATGGAAGAAACTCAATTATGATTGCCCTCTGTTACCTTAGAATAGGGTTTCAACCCACCTGGAGGAAAATGCTTATAACTTTTACAAAATTTAATGGATTTTGATGAAACAAAATGAAAAAAAAGTAGATTCACAGGGCCACAACATACAATGGAGGAGTGAAGGTTATATGCACATAATGTAGCTGTACAAAGGCCTGAAACACATAAAATGCAGAAAATTAACATAAAACAGTGTTCTTCATTGAATTCTTCAATCATACATCATCCTCCAACCTACCTCGAAATGTGTGAGGCTTCAAAGTTCCTTTATAAATAAAATCCAATTCCTCAAACTAACTCTTTAACTACCTAACTTTTCATATTCCTCCATTTTACAATTTGTTACATTTTTGCAATATTGACATAACAACAATTTGTCAACTTTTGCAACTTTTAACATTCAATACCTAATAAACCCAACTATGACCTATTCAATGTCTAATGTGGCCATTTAGACCTTATTACAACATGAGGTTATTACTACTAAATCAAAAACCTAAAATTCCCTCATGGAGGCATGTTCATGCAAGGGTGCACCTGCACCAGACAAGGTTATGCTCCACCGAACTAGTTTTGGCTCTCAAATCTATAGAATGAAATGGTAATGAAATTAGCTAGTGCCAAATTTGATAAACATGCCTTAAAATTAAAGGATATAGAATATTCAGCAGTAAAGTATGCACCCATGATGATAGGATATAAGAATTTCTTCACAAACAGAGAAAACTTTGTTTCTACCATCGTGATTAACACTGCCTATGAGATGGTGAAGAAAGGCATGGATGTAGACCTATGTGAATTTCTAAGTGTGGATGTAAATCTTAACTAAGCTAAACATGATTGTAATAAGAATTTTAAAACAATTTAATTAGCTAAATCAAGTTACAATCCCAATGAAATTCTTGCAAAGTTAAACTAGGAAGCCATTAAAACTTGAAATAAAGCTCAAATTGCACAAAGAATCCTATTTAAAATCAGAAAACCTCATCCCATTGGGGGATTGGTGTTGCATCAAATGTGGAATTAAACACTTTCCCAATCCCATTTTGTTGAAATAAGCTTGGATGATGTTGAAGCAAATTCTCTCAAATGGATGTGATAAAATCCAATTGCCCTGAAAGATAGTGATAGCAATTGAAGTATGCAAATGTGTGTGAGTTTCAACAACATGACTTTTATATTAAAAGATGGATCCACTTGTCTCCAAATAGTGACCTATTTATAGGAGGACAAATGAGAAATGAAGGGTTGAGATCAAAAAGGTTAATCAATGGTAAAAAAGGAAGGAAGATGGAGGCATGGATGATGGATTCTCATCAATGGATGAAAATCAATGATCATATGGATCAAGGAAAGAATCAAGTGCTCATATTCTTCCAAACAAACACACATTCAAAACTTGCACAAGAAATCATGTAAGTTTGCTATGAGGGAGAATATTCCTTTTTTCAAATGAGTGAAGAAAGAGAATATTCTTTGGAATATTCTCATGGGTGAGGGAAATAGATATTTAGTTAATTAAAACCAAATTTAATTGTGCAAAGGAATATTCCATGAGAATATTTCCTTTTTGGAGGAATGACATCAAGGGCTCAAATCGATTTGATCTATCAATGGTCAATAATGAAAGAAGGATGAAACATGGAATCATGGATTCTCATCAATGGATGAGAATCAATGTTCACATGGATCAAGAAAAGATCAAGGGCTCATAATCATGCAAACAAACACACTTTGCAACAACTTTAAAAGGTTGTTTCAAAGTATGTTTGGAATAATCATTGCCTTTTTAGAGGAAATAGGAGATTTTTCCCTATGCAAGTGGATGGGAGGGAAATTAGCAAATTTAGTAATTAAAAATAAATTTTAATGTGCAAGATAAGGAATGTGAGGATATTCATTAAATTATTGATTTATTTAATGAAAAGGGGATTTGAGGATATAAATAAAGAATTGGGATTATTTAATCAAAGAGTGAATAAAGGATGAATCTGGATGAATTTAATTAAATAATTTGGATATTATTTAATTAAATAGGAAGATTAATGTTAACATGATGAATTAATAAAATAATGTGAGTGTAAGAGAGGGGGACCAACCACGTTCAAGGCCCCAGGTCACGGAGGGGCAAGAGCGGAAGGCTTCCCTAACTTACCTTAGCTTAACGGGGTGTTAGGACGAGAATGATGAGGACTATAAAGTCCTTCAATCACTCTACAAACCCGAAATATAGAATGGGGCTAGGCGAGCTGGTTTTCGGGTTCAACACTATGCCTTAGGAAGATCTTTGCCTAAGGATGAAAGCATAGTCCCAGGATGATAGGGCGGCACGCTGGCATCTCTCAAGTGTGCTAGTGTCCGTACGACCAGACAACTAAAGAGACAAGGTTGAACTTTGGAAAACAAGCTAACAGACCAGCTAGCTACTACTAAAGGGTCAAAATAACGCTATGAAGTAAACAAAATATGTTCTAATATGATAAAGTAAAAATAAAAGAGTTAGGGTGGCAAGAATGATCTCACAAAGGAATTCATTCACCAGCTAGCTCTCGGAAGCACGTCCACCTACACACAAAGAAGAGGAAAATTTTCAGGTGGTTGTATAGGGGCATGCCTTAATCAAACCCCCGTTTAGGTGTTTCCACCTCCACGGACAACAAAGAAAGCGAGTATGATAAAGAAAGTAACGTAATAAAGAACACTAAAACACTACAAAATAGTAAATGTGCTTACTAAACCAAGTAATAGAGGAGAGGAATGGGAAGCTTACCACATCCACCAAGAGCACTCAAGGCTAATGGGGGAGAAAATGAGAGTACTTGAGCCTCTGTTGCAATGATGTTGTCCCACACTTGCTCTATTGAAGTGATGGAGTGAAGTAATTGTTGCTAAGGAGTGCCAAAGTACTGCTAGAATGTTGGAATGGAGACTAGAATGCTTGATGATTGCTTGAAGGGATGCAAAAAAATCCTATAGAAGTTGGAATGCATGTAGAAGGAGGGAATTTGAATGAGAGATGAAGAAAATAGCCATATTCGGGTTGGTCGACCAAAGGGGGCGTTACAAGTCGACAACCAATGAGAAGTGTAACGCTAATGAAGGCAATGGGTTTAGGTGTAATTTAGCCTCTGAATTTGGTTTTCTAAAGTGGAGAATGGAAAAAGGGGAATTTGCATAAGGGGTGAAAATTCACTCCTATAAATTTTTCCCCCACTTTAGCAAGCATGAATACTGATGAGTGCTTCGGTAAAGTAGATCGAAGAATGAATAAGGTTATAAATGTATACTTGAATCGTCGAGGAAGCAGACCACAATTTGATGAACCTGAAGGTGCAGGACATGTGAAGGACTTCATAGCTTCTTAGAAATATGGATTTGAAGAAAGAAATCATCTTATAGGCCCGTAGACTTGCAAGGAGGCAACCCCAAAGATCTCCCACATGAAGGAAGCCCCGTGAAGTAAGTGCCTTACAAGCCCACAAACCTGAAAGGAAGGTATCCCCCAAGAACTCTCACATGGAGGAAGCTAGTAAAGCACCCTACAAACCCACAAATCTACAGGGAAGGTGTCCTTCAAGATCTCTCACATGAAGGAAACCTAAGAAAGCACCCTACAAACCCGCAGACCTACAGCGAAGGTAACCCCCAAAATCTCTCACATGGAGGAAACCCAAGAAAGTTCCCTACAGACCCATAGACCTGTAGGGGAGCCACCCCCAAGATCTCTAACATGGAGGAAGCTCAAAGGAAGCACCCTATAGGATCTCAGACCTACATGGAGGTATCCCCCAAGATCTCTCACATGGAGGAAACCTAGGAAAGCAGACTTTGCAGAGTCGAGAAGCGGCCACGTAGGCAAGTAAGCGAACATATGCGCAGACCATCGACAATTTAGAAGACTTTCAAAGGGCTCCCTCAGAAACCCATTGTAAAGAAGGGGTCCACTCAAGGGACACATAGTTCAAAAGTAGATATTTTCTTTCTCAAATCGATTCATCATCAAGGGATCCTTTTGAAAGATGTTCAATTCATCAAGGAATTCAAAAGGAAGAATATTCCCCCACGTGAGGGGAAGGTCAAAGTTGTTCCTACTTCGAAGGAAGGTTTTCAAGTCCTTTTTTACGAACCCATGATGAAGGAAACATGTTTCGTTAGGGCTCCAAGTTGAGAATGCAATTCTAAAGAAAAGGTTTGCAAAGATTTTTGAGAAAAGATTCGTTGGCAACGAATGCATTTTCTAGAAATCAAAATGTTGTAGAAAGGTGTTGTCACATATGAGAGGGACAACTCAAGCAAAGAAAAGAGAAAGAAAAAGAGGAAAACACAAACAAAGGGAACAGGGGTAGCCTAATATTTCGGGGTTAGAACTACTCATATATATATATATATATTTGTATGTATGTATAGTAATAGTATATAAATGAACTGTCATCAACCCCCTACTATATCAGACCATGTGAAGAATGCACAAGAAGAAAAAGTAAAAATAAAAAATTGGAATTGGGTCAACATGGAAGGGAAGCCTAAATGCCCCCAACGCTTTGCATCATCCCCAATTTATCAAAAATCAAACACAAACATGGAAGAATGATTATACAAATAGAAGAAAGTTTACAACACAAAAAACCATGCCTATATCCAAGCACCAACTGGGGTGACGAGGGTCATCCAGGCACACATAGCACAATCGTGGGGGAACACATCACAAAACACACACACACAAAAGATCAAGAAGAGGCCTCCTCCTAACATTGATCAACCAAGAGGTCATCCACTTCCAACTCTAGATCATTGTAGGGGGGAGGAGGATGAGCCTATAGTGATGGGATGTTAAGAGGAGGAGCATTCGGCTCTCCCATAAAAAGGGCTAGGGAAGAGGGCCCCGCAAGGTCTTCTTCACCGAGCTTTTGTGGATCTAGGGTCAGCGATTTTGCGAAGATCATTGACAAGGCCGAAACTTCATCCACAGAGTTAAACATGAACCCTACATGAGCGTCATGTTTAACTTCAATGGACGGGGCAGGCTGCACCTGAGATTCACCACTGGGCTCATTGAGTGACTCGGGAGTAGTGATGAACTTAGGGGAAGTTGGGACTGGTTCCATCACTAGGATAGAACAAGTTAGCATGGGACCACCTTGTGAAGAAGGTGGGCTCCTCTTACGTCCCCCATTACTAGAAGGATCACACTCCACCTTTTGCTTCGTTGGAGGAGACAAAATCCCCACAGACGAGGCTAGAGATGCAAAGGAAGATGAGGAAAGAACCACGATGGATACAACTGAGGTATTAGTCATATCCACGGGCTTCAAGAAAGGTGGGATATCTAGGACATACATCAACAAAGTCGGCTCCACCGAAGGAGTGATGAACACCTGTACCCACTTGGGGTCAGGTGCATTTGTACTTGTTGTGGAAGTCGGAAGCAATGCAAAACTAGACTGGAGGGAAGCAGAAGGAATGGGAGAGGAAGACACTATAGGAGTCCCTGAAGCAGGGTTGGTCATCTCTTCTTCCTTCCTCTGCGAGGCGGGCTGCTCAACTAGAAGAGCCTTTCGTTGGCACTTGTGCTCGCACATAAGTTGGTTTCTACGACTATTTGAGCTGGAGGCTGGGGGCTATGAAGGAACGAAAAGCTCCTGCTCAACCATGGGAATGTCCACTACATCTATCTCTAGCAGAGGAACAGATTCCTGTACGGGAGCAAGAGGAGTGGGGGGAAAAGCAACGGGGGGAGTTAGCTCAAGTGCCTCGGTAGTGGACCTCTTCCTATTCACTACTTTGGGAGCAGGAGTGGTAGGAGGCCGCAGATTGAATTCCCTTCAGAAACCTTTCTTTCTACCATATAAGTAATACCACGGTCCAGGGTATTCATTAGGGAGATCTGAGATCCTGAGCTTGGGCCTATACCAAGGAGGTATCATCGGACTCAGTGGATAACCGTCGGGCCAACTCATCCAATAATCTTCCCAAGAAAGGGGAGAGGATGAGGTAGTCCTAGAAAAGGAAACCTTCTCTTTTCCTTTACAGGAAAGAGAGGAAGCCGATGTGGACTTCTCCTCTCCCTTCTGGGAAGGGGGAGCAGTTGGTGCAAGCTTCTTCTTCTCTTGGGAAGAGGAGGTGACCGACTGCTCTATCATAGGAAGGGTTAGTTTTGGCTGTCCCTTGCCCCTAGTCTTATACTTTACATAATTCTTGTAAAGTAGGTCCATTCTTGAAGGAAGTAGACCAGCTAGGGTGGACCAAAAGTGATCCAATGGATATCCACCATGGGACACCAAGGGCTGGTATCCAGTGTTGTGCACTACATGCACGACACCTTCGTGGGAGAATTTTAAACATTTGTGAACAACAAAGGTGATTCCATTCATGGAAGCTAGCCAGGGTATGCCTAGCTTTAGCCTAAATAAATTCAACTTCAGAATAACATCAAAAACCATGTCAACAGCCCTAGGTCCAACGTCTAGGATAGACAAAGTTATCGAGCCATATGGTTTGAGACACATACCATCGTGTGTACGGATGGTAGATTTTGTTTCTTCATATTCTTCCCTCTATAATGAATTCAATACTAATGTTTATTCCATAATGACATTCACATGGCTTGCGGGGTCTACCAAGACCCCTGTCATAATGTTACCATTGAGGCAAGTGGGAATGTAGAGGGGAGAGGGTTTGTTGTTTAAGGGTAAGTCTTGTGACGTGAATGTTATGTCCACCGAACCAGGTGCAGGTGGAGTAGTAGATGTCACCATGACCATGTTAACATAGGCCTTGGGTTGAGTAACAGAATCAGTGGGATCGATAATCATGTTAGCAGAATGTGATGGAAACGGTTCTATGTATATCTGCAATTCTCTATTAGCTTTCACTGCTGATTTGTTAGCATTTTTCTTCTTCCCATCGAGATGAATGGTATTGTCCTCAATGCAGTCTTGTATCTCATGATGCAACCGCATACAATGTTCGGTATCATTTCCATTAACTCAATGGTACTGACAATAAGTTCTCCCATCATACCAATTAGGGTAAGGCTCCTTAAGAGGCTTAGGACTCGGCAAGGTTACGATCTTATCCTTCAACAACTTTTGTAAGATAGAAGAATAAGATTCTGATAACTTTGTGAACTTTTGGTTACGTCTGAGGCTATTGTCATCAACAATGACTACTACATTTGTAATAGCCTTACCTTTCCTAGAGTTTGATACGATGGACTTTCCCTCAAAACGGGAGTGTGAGGAGGATCCCCTGAATTGTACAATCGTTTGTTGGTACTCTCATGGGGTTGCACACAAATGCACAAAAGAAGGGTACTTCATAAGGGAAAACTTCTCTTTACAAGGCCTTTGTAAGTTCCCTATAAATACCTTCTGTATGTCAGAATCGGGTAGCTGATACGAGATTTGTGAAAGGAGCGCTTGATAGTGCGCTATGAAATCAATTATTTTTTTGTTATCTCCTTGTTTAAATCAGATGAGATCCGAAAAGGTCATCTTCAACCTGATATTAGCTTGAAATTGTCTAAGGAATTGATTTACAAGTTGTTCAAATGAAAAAATGGAATTGTCGGGCAAGGAATAGTACCATTCCAGTGTTGTATCCTTGAGTAATCGAGGGAATAGTTTGGCCATCAACGCATCGTGATGGAAGAAATATGTGCACAAGGCGTTAAAGGTAGATACATGTGTTTGTAGATCCCCTTTACCGCCATATTTTTCAAATTTAGGGATCTCCATTCCTTGAGGGAAGGGAGTGTTTAGAATCAATATCAACAATGAGCTATGTCAGAAGAAGGGCTAAAAGATAGACTGGGAAAAGGCTTGGGAGAGACTCGCCAATTGGCTCTACATCTTACCCATATTCTAAAGAAGGGTGTTTAGAATAGGGTCATTAGAAGATAGAGGGCCAAAGGAACCTCCTCTAGAACCACCGCCAAAGCCACCTCCAGAACCGCCACCAATGTGGCCTCCTCCAGAACCACTACCAGAGCCACTGCCACTAGTAGGGCCTCCATCAGAACCACCTTCGCTTCCAAAGCCACTGCCATGACCTCCGCCAGAACCACTTCCACCAACACCACCCCCACTGCCAAATCCATAGCCACTACCAAAGCCTCCACCACCCATCCTGCCAAAACCTCCACCACTAGAGGTGACAGGAGGGGTGAAGCTAAAGCCCAAGGGGACCTTGTTTACTTTGATAGTTCAGGTTTTTTGGAGATAGAAGGGACCGCATCATCCATGTAGATAGATGTTGGAGGCATCTATACTCCTAACTGTCCCTCATAATCTTCAAAAGTGGCTCCTCGCATAATGCTAGGAGGGTTTGAAGGAGCACACTCTTCTGTTAGACTAGTAATACTATCCAAGATTTCTAAGCCTGCTCGATCTTTTCCAATCATATACTTTAATTCACTAATGACCCAAGCAGCCCTAGCCATCTTCAAGTTCTGGTACAAGAGCACCTTGCTCTTTAAATGCCTTAAATAGGAAAAATTTCAAAAAAGCTGAATTTTCCAATGTAAAAGCATGTAAACAAGGTCTTGAGAAGTCATGATAAATGTATCTAAAGTCTTTAATAGGTCTTTAGGAGGTCAATTGGGTAAATTTGAAAAAATGTTGCTAAGTATTGCAAAGTTTTCAATAATGTAAAAAAGGAAAAAAGAGCACAAAATTAGGAAGTCAAGAGTCATGAAGGAAAAGAATGGTTTGGGAAAGGTATTGAAACCAAATTTGTTGTTTGGTATATTTGAACAATGTGACATCATGGTGTTTTGAATGGGTAAAGTGGATTCTGACTACAAAGATTAAAGAATTTGATTGTTCAGTGTTTTGTAAGTGTGTGTTGGTTCAAAACATGAGGATTGCAGTGCCTTGAAATACTGGTTAAAGATTCTAAATCCACAGTGCCTTGAAATAGTGAATGTTGAAAGAATTGATTGGTACAGTGTTCCAAATTAAGATTTTTTTTATTTCAATCATTATGAGAATGTATATGGTGAGTTCAAGTTGAGTGGTGAATTTGGATTACTGATATGCATTTTTGAAGAATTGCAGATGTGTAAAATCAAGTGAAATGATGTCATTTTTGAGGAAAGTTAAAGGAATTTTGATGCTTGTTCAATTTTATCTTCTCCAAATGAGTATGGGTTTGATGTACCCCTGATGAATAGATGTTGTTGAATGATGTTCCTTGCATCAATTGGTATCAGAGCTGGTTGATTTTGATAAGTTGGTTAAGTTGTTGTTGATGTCGAGTTGTTGAGTTTGGTTGTAGGTGCTTGATCCATCTAAGCTATAGAGAGAAGTTGTGAGTTTGTGTGAGTTTGTGCAAGCTGAGAAGATAACCTAGTTGCTACCAAGAAAAGGAAGAAGAAAGTTGAGAGAAGTTGGAAGCAAGGAGGAACTTTCTTGTTTTGTTGAGTTGTTGAGTTTTGTTGTAGTAAGAAATAGATGGATATTGTATGAAGAAGAACTTGAGTTTGCAACCTAAAGAGTACTCCACTGATGGGAGTAGTTGAGAAGATAAAAAGGTGATTGGTCAGAGAAGGTCAAGGATGAATTGTGAAAAAGAGGAAAGATTGCTTGGAAAAGAAAAGTGGAAGGACAGTCCTATGTCCTTCGGTTGAGGAAGAGTTAGTGGAAAGTTGAGAGTGGTGAAAGGGAAGTCCTGTGTCCTTTTGAAAAGATGATTTTGAACCTAATAGACAAAAAAGAGAGAAAGGAAAAGGAAAAGACAAAGTGAAGATTGTGATGAAGACAAAGTTGAAGGCAAAGACAAAGGCAAGTACAAGAATTAGAGAGTAAAGAAGAAGAAGAAGTCCAAGGAAGTTTGAATTTGTTTTGCAAGTACAAGCAAAATTGATATAACATGTTTCCAAGGGACTTGGAAAGTTTTTGTTGTTTGGTTGTATGGTGCAGGAGCACCTTGCTCTTTAAATTCTTTCAATAGGAAAATTTCCAAAAAAATTGAATTTTCCAATGTAAAAGCATGTAAACAAGGTTTTGAGAAGTCATGATAAATGTATTTAAAGTCTTTAATAGGTCTTTAGCAGGTCAATTGGGTAAATATGCAAAAATGTTGCTAAGTATTGCAAAGTTGTCAATAATGTAAAAAATGAAAAAAGAGCACAAAATCAGGAAGGTCAAGAGTCATGAGGGAAAATAATGGTTTGGGAAAGGTATTGAAACCAAATTTGTTGTTTGGTATATTTGAACAATGTGACATCATGGTGTTTTGAATGGGTAGAGTGGAGTTTGACTACAAAGATTAAAGAATCTGATTGTTCAACATTTTGTAAGTGTGTGTTGGTTCAAAACATGAGGATTGCAGTGCCTTGAAAGACTGGTTAAAGATTTTAAATCTAGAGTGGGTGATTGTTGTCTTTTGTCTTGTGAAGCAAGCTGACATGGAAGGTGAAATAGTGAATGTTGAAATAATTAATTGGTACAGTGTTCCAAATCAGGATTTTGTCTGATTTTAGTCATTATGAGAATGTTTATGGTGAGTTCAAGTTGAGTGGTGAATTTGGATTACTGATATGCATGTTTGAAGTCTTGCAAAGGTGTAAAATCAAGTGAAATGATGTGATTTTTGAGGAAATTTAAAGGAATTTTCATGCTTGTTCAATTTGATCTTCTCCAAATGAGTATGGGTTTGATGTACCCCTAATGAATAGATGTTGTTGAATGATGTTCCTTGCATCAAGTTCCTTTCCAAGTGATTTTCTAAGGCACCCAACCCTTTGCGAAGGGTGGAGACATATTCTAAAGGGATTTGAACAACCTCATACCCGTCCATTGACAATGGTGTAGGGGATGCAAGAAGAGTGGGGACGTGATCAGTCTCATTAGATAACCCTACCTCGCCCCTTGACAACTGCTCCTACACAGTCACACTAATGGCAGGACTAGAGAAAAGTATTGTAGAGAAACCAGTAGTGACCTTCATCCTTTCCATCGGGAGGTGTCATACGCTTCTCCTAACAATATACCCAAAATTTTTGGAATGGGTTGTGATGCTCATAAACCTTCACAACACTCAGGAATACAATAGTTGTGAAGTACACGGAAGAGGTCTCAACACCAATGGATGAATAGACGTTGGTTCACATCGGGTTCACCAAAAATGTAAGAGAGGGGGACCAACCACGTTCAAGGCCCCAGGTCATGGAGGGCCAAGAGTAGAAGGCTTCCCTAACTTACCTCAGCTTAACGGGGTGTTAGGAAATGTGGGACAAGAATGATGAGGACTATAAAGTCCTTCAATCACTCTATAGACCTGAAATATAGAATGGGGCTAGGCGAGCCGATTTTCAGGTTCAACACTATGCCTTAGGAAGCTCTCTGCCTGAGGATGAAATCACGGTCCTGGGAAGACAACGTGGTGCGCTAGCATCCATAGGACCATACAACTAAAGAGACAAGGTTGAACTTTGGAAAACAAGCTAACGACCCAGCTAGCTACTATTAAAGGGCCAAAACAACACTATGAAGTAAATAAAATATGTTCTAATATGATAAAGTAAAAATAAAAGAGTTAGGTTGGCAAGAATGATCTCACAAAGGAATTTTTTTTCCAGCTAGCTCTTGGAAGCACGTCCATCTACACAAAAAGAAGAGGAAAATTGTTGGGTGGTTGTATAGGGGCATGCCTCAGTCAGACCCCCATTTAGGTGTTTCCACCTTTACGGATAGCCAAGAAAGTGAATATTATAAAGAAAATAACATAATAAAGAACACTAAAACACTACAAAATAGTAAATGTGTTTACTCAACCAAGTAATAGAGGAGAGGAATGGGAAGCTTACCACCTCCACCAAGAGCACTCAAGGCTAATGGGGGAGAAAATGAGAGTACTCGAGAATTTTTTGAAATGGTGTTGTCCCACACTTGCTCTATTGAAGTGATAGAGTGAAGTAATTGTTGCTAAGGAGTGCCAAAGTGCTACTAGAATGCTAGAATGGAGACTAGAATGCTTGAAGATTGCTTGAAGGGATGCAAAATAAGTCCTATAGAAGTTGGAATGCATGTAGAAGGAGGGAATTTGAAGGAGAGATGAAGAAAATGGCCATATTTGGGTCGGTCGATCGAAGGGGGCATTACAAGTCAACTTCCAATGAGAAGTGTAATGCCTCTACAGGCTCCAACTACAGGAATCTACCAGGGACGTAAGTGCATCGCGCGGGCGTCTCCTATAGAAATTCCTCCACCGACGCTCAAAACAGGCGCCAAGTGGAATGAAGGCAGTGAGCTTAGGTGTAATTTAGCCTCCGAATTTGGTTTTCTAAAGTGGAGAAGGGATAAAGGGGAATTTGCATAAGGGGTGAAAATTCACTCCTATACAATGAGTTATTCAATTAATAGGAGATTTAGGTGAATTTAATCAAATAATTGGCATTATTCAATTAAATAGAGGAATTTAGGATGGAATCGAAAGAGATTATGTTAGTTAGCCAATGTGATCCATCGAGACATTTTTAAGTGTCTACATTTTGTCCCTCTTTGAAGCAATGTACTCGTTGCATTGGTTCAAAGACTGATGTTGATTTTGATGCTAATTTTGATGTTGATGACGATGTAGAAATGGATATCGATGATCTCTTTGAAATGTTGATAGAAAAGCTAATGTTGATTGATCCGATTGATTGATAACATTATTGAGGATTCACAACAATGCAAGGATAGTGTTGAATAACACAAGGATTGGTAGGGAAAGATATATCCTAATGATGATTGATTTGATAAATTGATCAAGATTTTCTAGCAAGGATAGGGACAAAATTTGTTAGATGATTTGATATCAATATGCTTGAAAGATGGTTGGTTTCCCCCTCGAGAGATTGATCGAAGAATAAAGTGTTCCGATCGGGCTCATGATAGGTGAAAAATTAGGCTTATGCTTGAGATTCTTGAGATTTTAGGTTGCTTTTGAATCAAATAGCTGTAACTTTTCAAATTGTTGAGTTGAAGATGATATAGATGCCCCACTGTGCCCAAACAGAAGAGGGATTGTTGTCATGCTAGCTCATATATTGAGGTCAACAGATTTCATGATGTATAGACAGTCATCGACTATGGGTATCCTTATGTATATATTAATGTATTACATATATTCGACACTTGTATAGAAATGTTAGTAAAGATAGAAGAAATAAGATGATTTGACCTTTAATTTTGAAGATTGATTCAAAGATTCCAACAATTCCCTGATGCGTCGATACTTGATTAGATATGGTGATGAGATGGATGATTTTCTCATTTCATAGGATTGAGATAAATATTGGTAGTATTCCTTATTTTTGATATAAAAAATAGACAAGATGCATCAAGGTATTAATAACCAGGATGGCATTATATCTAATGTGATGGACTTTGACTCTGCAAAAAAATATGATAGTTCTTATTCACACCTTGACATACAGAAACCTCATTGGAATGTAGCTTAGAAGTTTAGAATATATCGGACCAAATCATGCACAATAGTCAACAATCTACTCGAAACGACCTCTCTACACACAACAAAGCAGGTATGCACCAAGATTATTTTACAAGAATACCCCACAAGCACAATAAAAAAAATATAATGATCAATGCCCCATTCCTTTCTCTCTAAATCATTGAGACATCATCGAGAGGTCCTCGAAATGGGTCAATAAGATAAATCATAATAAAGGATAAAAAATAAACAATTAATGTTATCTATCGCTCTTGCCAAAGGGTGCATTTTGATTTAGGATAAATATCTAAAGTGGTTACCAATGATAATTCCCATTGTAGGAAGGATGCATCCTAGGACGTGTTATCAAATGTTGGTGGGTTGATAAGTTGTTTGAAAGGCCGTTGATATAAGGTTTGATTGACATGTTTGATAATGATCAAGAGTTTGATTTTGAAATTTAGGTTCTACTTTTGTTGATTGTTGTACCTTTTTTTCCGTTTGTGTTACCAAAGGGTGAGGGTGATGATCAATTTATTATGGATGGAAGTTTATTGTGGGTGCAAGCGAAATGGGATGGGTGGTTTTGGATTTTTCAGAATATTTCAATGTTTTTGGTATTTTGCAATATTTTGAGGTTGTTTTTGGTCTTTTTGAAAGTTTATGTGAATGTTTTGGTTTTTTATTATTTGAGTTTGTTTAAGGTTTTCCAAGTTTTCCAGTGTTTTTTTTTCTAAGTTTTTAAATGTTTTTGGATTTTTCTAAGTTTTCAAATGTTTTTAGATTTTTTGAGATTTGACCAAGAACCTAACCTAAAAGACTATCTTAGGGGCCTCAGGGGCTTATCAAAGATGGGCCTTTCCTACATTATACACATAGAGACCACATAGTTCGACAAGGTTCTATTTTTGTATTTTCAATGTTTTGACATTTTTAGGGATTTTGATGTGTTTTGGATGTTTTGGATTTTAAAGATGTTTTGAAAATTTTCAATTTTTGCATAATGTTGACGAGTGTATGGATATGTGATGATTTCAGTGATTTGTTTTGGGATTTTTTTGAAAACCAAGCTAGGATTAATTGATCGGATTGATAGATTATTGATAGTGATAACATTGTTGAGGATGCATAAAAATGCAAGGATAGCATTGAACAACACAAAGATTGGGAAATGATATATCCCGAGATGATGATGGATTGATCGGATTTAATTGATCAATATTTTGAAGCTCAATTTGAAACAAAATCTATTGGAATTATTTGATGTGATGATGAAGGAAAAGGTAGATTCAACTGATATTGATTGTTTGGATTAATGTTCAAGATAAAAGTTAAAGCTTGATAAGGAACATCTTCTCGTCAAAATGTTCCATGAGCTAGTGATTTATATTTTAGCTTACAAATGATTTGACCAATTTGATTTTGTGCTAAAAAAATTTTTAGATCACCACATATGTTATAGGATATAGCTCAAGATTTATTCCAAAAGCAAGATGTAAGTATCTACCCCCAGTGTCTAGCAATGTATGGAATGATATGAGTGGATGCATGGATAAATGAATGGATGGATGGATATGGATTAACTTATGATAGGATAACATGTGTGGATAGAGTATGCCTCTCTGGAAAATGCTGCATGGCTCAGATAATGTTGGGTAGGATAGGATCAATGATAGTGACCCATGTCAAGATGTTTACCATAAGCAAGTGTGAAGTACATACCAAACCTTTTCCAAGATCAAGATGAGTTAGATGGGATGAAAATGGATTGGATAATGAAGGGTTCCTAGATTTATTATGGATAAGATGGATGGAATGTGGGATTTATTATGGATGGGATGAGATGCTTCCACCTAAAATGGTGCACATAGATGCTCGATTCTACTCATGATGCTTGTTTGCCAGGTTTTCATCATGGTACTTGTCCAAAGCGCCACCGAAGTGGTTTTCACTAAAGGATAATTTATCTCTTGACTATTTTCTTGATTTTTGATTGTTTTTTAAAAGTTTATGCTCATGTTGAACCACCTGGTGTGTTGATGTAGATGTTGTTGGTGCTGATATGGATTTTGTTGCTATCATGATGTGCCAAAGATATTTGTTATGCCTTGCATAACCACCCCATTTTATTCTGGAACAAAACGGGTCCCCCTTTTTCTTTTGTTTTCTTTGCCTTTGGTTGTCTGGTTTGGTCCTTAGGAGTTCTTTTGTTTTCCCCCTAAGTCTGTCTTTTGTTCTGTCTGATCTGGTTCTGCCTCAGCCAGAGTTGGGTTTTCTTTTTTTTGAAAATTGAATCAAATGATAAAAAAAATGATATATTTTCTTTTCTTTTGAGGACTAATTGGGACATTGTTGTGTAGGATTAAATCATACACCTGATGATATCTCTCATATGAAGTCTGTTAGAAAGCATACCTCAATCGGATTTGGCATAAAACTCCTGATGAAGAAAGTCGTTGAGACCCTCCTATTTTCTTTCCGACTAGCAGTGTGGTTCTATTCATTTGAAATATACCGGTCGGCCAGACATTTTAATCGCCATGGGTTTTTATATGTCTCCCCGACATGTTGAAGTCTCGCCGACTATTGTGCACAAGGCTAGCATCGCCGAAAGAATTTGGGTTAGGGGAGAAGTCTTCCCGACTAATAGAGGTCTCGCCAAAAGGATTTGGCATCCGGGAGAAGGTTTGCGCTCGGAGAGAGGTCTTGCCGACCAATGAAGGGTCTCGGCGAAAGGTTTGAGTTCACCGTAATGTCTGGCCAATAGGTTAGAGTCTCCCCAAAATGGTCTAAGCTCACCAAAAGATGAGGGGTAAGGTGTAGTGTCTTGCCGACCCGATAAGGTCTCGCCGAGATGGAATGGTGGTTGCGGAATGAGCTCTCGCCGAAACAAGGTGGCTTTGATGAAAGGTCCTACCGACAGATGAATGTCTCGCTGAAAGGTTATGCCTTCGGTATAAGGTCTGGCCGAAGGGGTGAGGTCTTGGTGAAAAGGGGGTGTCATCGGGGAGATGTCTCGCCGATGGTTGTTAGTCTCACCGAAAGGTTTGAGTTCGGGGTAGAGTCTTCCCGACTGGGTGGAGTCTCGCTGAAAGATGAAGGCCTCGGGGAGAAGTTTTGCCGATTGCTGAATGTCTCGCCGATGGTTATGCCTTCGGTGTAATCTCTTGCTGACCTGAGAACTCTTGCCGACAGTGGTTCACAAGGTTGAGTTCGAGGAGACTCCGAGCAAAATATTTGCGCTCAATTTGATGTCCTTCTGACAAGCGATGGTCTCGGCGATGGAAAGGGATATCGATATGACTTCTGCCACCCATCGTGATGTCTTGTCAACAGCTGGAGTTCTCACCAAAATATTTTGGGTTCGGCATAACGTCTTACCGACTAAAGGAAGTCCCACCGAAGGAATGGTTTGAGTTCGGCGAGAGTGGGATGATCTCGACATTATATCTCACCGACCCGATGGTGTCTCATTGAAGGATGAAGGGCTCGATATGAGGTCCTGCCAAGAGAATAAAGTCTCACCGATAGATGTGTGGTTGTGGTAAGACTCCTGGCCGAAGAGTTTGCATTCGACAAAAAGTCTTGTCGACTGAGGGGAGTCTTGTTGATAGTGATGGACTTGCCAATGGAAAGGGATATCGGTATGACTAATGGGAACTCACTATGACCTCTGGCCGATAATGATTGTCTTGCCAATGGGTTTTTGTGATATCGGTATAACTTTTGCATTCAATATGATGTCTCACCGATAGTTCTATGCTATGTCGATGTTTCTTTAGAGTATAATTGCATCGGGGAGACACGACAAGTGTCTCACCGACATGCGATTTTGTCTGAGTAGCCTTTGACTGCTTGGAAAGCCTAAGTGGCATGTGTTCAGCCAATCAGAGGGAGCCGAGGGTGAACCATTGACTATTTGACTTTTGTGACTACCCCTGTGAAGAAGATCAACAGAACATAAACAACATGGACTTACTCTTAGATCAAAAGCGATGGAGAAGCTCGGTGAACAATGGTGTGGAGATCTAATGGGAAAATATGATATGCTGCTTCCAGAGGACGGTCAACTTGTAGAAAGATCTTGAGCACAAGAAAGCTAAAAGGAAGAAAAGGGCCACGAGTCTCAGTGACAATTGGGATCTCTACTAGCAAAAGGTAGATCGATATTTATGGTAATGTTGCAAAACATTCAAAGCAGCTCCGATGAAGCTCTCGAGGGCGAACACGGAGGCCAAAAGTTAATATTGTGGTTGTAAAAGATCTGAAGGCTTCTTCTGAGGGCGATCCTTCACCGACATGGACATCGGGGATGCACATTGAATGCAGCATTAACTTCATTCCAAAAGATCTGAGGGGCGACCCTTCTGAAGTGGGATATTTTTGTAAACCCTAAAACAGGGGCTAGCGCATTTTTTTGGGCACGTTCTGTATATATGGCATTTTTGCCTCTTTTTAAAAGGGGAGATATTTTTCCAGAACAAAAGGAGAATAGTAAGAGTTTTCTAAGAGGTAGAGAAACTTAAGAGTAGCAATAGAGTAGGAGTTAGATTCGACATAAGGCAATAATGTATCTTTCAAGTTTTCTTAGTGTAGAAGGAGATGATTTGAAGACACGGATTTTCTGTACACTGGTGATTGTGTCAGATTTGTAAATATTGCTTATCTGTTTCACCAATAGTAGAAGCAACCAGATTTAAATCTACTTCATTTTATGCTTCAAAATGGTAGTTATCTTGGGTTAATCATTTGATTTGCAAAGCTTTCAAGGAATGAAATCTTATTTTATGTTTTGTTTAAATAGTGATTTGCAATCTGTTGTTGAAATTAGCACTGTGAATGAATGAAACTGTGTGTTAATCACAAGTTAATTTTGTTCTAAAATTTTAGTTAGGAATTCCTTGAAAGGTAACAAGTCTGGTTAAGTTGGATGAATTATTATTCTCTTTAGTTCCAAAGCTTTGATCTATCTTTTTCCGTTTCTTTAAAAACCTCAGTTAAAGTAGGTTTAAATTCATGTTTGATCTTATAACAATCCAGAAGCTCAACACCACCAGAAGTTCACATCAACCATTGAGTGAAATCAGCACAGTCGAGAACCAATTACCAAGACCTTGGGAGTTAGATATCCATGCGTTATTCTTTCTCTTTCAGGAGAGCAGAATAGTAATATTTTGTTTACTGTTGTTGTGCTATTCTGACCCATCAACAGAAATTGGCACTCGAAGGAGGGCCTAGAAGAGAAAACTAGATAATACTGGGTTTTTCACACCAGAAAGGTCTCGTAGAGTTTTTTGATCAACTGAAAATCCATCACCTCTGATAGAACTCAAGACCCCAACAAGACACAATATTCGCAAGACTGGGGCAACCATCATATCACCCTTATCAACTCCGCTCACTCCACTAGGATTTTCACCAATACCCCAGTGGATACCTATCAATCCACCACCGAATCCATCTCAATTTCCATTACAGCTGGTTCAACCCATCCAACAGCTCGCTCAACCACCACCACCACTACCAATGGCATTTTTTCAGAATAATCCCTCTCCATTGGGGACTATTCCTGGAGGCTTTCATGATATGCCTAAGAATCTAAGAAATTATGTCCCAAATACATTCATGGTGAATCAAGGAGTGCTGAAGAGCACATACAATCTTTTAAGGATGCTTGTACCAAAGCTCAGGTAGCTCACCATGTAGTTTGTAGGTTGTTCCCTTATTCCTTAGGGGATATGGCATACAACTAGTACCTAAATCTTCCAAAAGGTTATATTCTGACCTGGACAGACCTGGAGAATGCTTTCATCAATCAGTTCAGATTTTACGTGGATCCAACTCTTTTGTTCTACCAATTTTCTACCATTAGGAAGGAGCCATGTGAATCCTTTCCCTTGTTTAATACCAGGTTTCAACGAATGTATAGGAGACTACAGAACCCCTATCTAGTTGCTGAGAATAGTGCCATTCAAGCATACTTTAGAGTTATAGACCCTTTGATTGGACTATTCCTACAAAGGACATATCAATCGGCAGATATTGATTCCCTGTCTAAAGTCTGTCATCTAGCCATTAAGTTGCAACAACAAACTAGCTCTCAACAAGGAATTTTGGGAGGAGGGTTTCCTTCAATAGGGTATCATTGGTCTAGCCCAACCCCTTTATTCAATACTGTCCCAGGGATGTCTCCTTCCCATTATGGACCTATGTCTGAGTTGCATACTCAATCTCCTATTCCATTCTTTGCCAATGAAGCTCCTAACTTCCTTCAACAATCACTGGCTCATCATAGTCCGCATGGTCATCATAACCAAGCTGGAACACCAAATCATGTCAGTCAGCCACTTGTTGCTAAGAGTGTTGAAAGTGAAAAGATAGTTCAACTCACAAACGAGGTAGAGACCTTAAAGAAAAATCTATCTCAAGTCACAAATGACATGGCTCAGCTTAGATTGAACCCCTCTCAAAACGAAGGTAATTATCCTAATCAGAGCAATAACAACCAGGGTAATTATCAGAATAACAACAATCACAGTCAAAGGGGCTCCCCTAACCAAGGCTATCAAAATCAAAATAGAGGATATAACCAGAGGCCAAATAACAACCGACAATGGAATACAGGGCCAAATAATGGTGGAGTTTCCCATAATTATCAAGCTAATGAGGACAGGTCACATACTACAAATGTGGCTGACCTCAATTTTTTGACTAATTGGTGCAGGTTGCATGACACTGCAACCCATTCCGAGGTAAACTACCTTGAAATGGAGAAAATCGTGAAGATAGCACAGGCAGATGCCCAACCCTTCCAAGGGAATTCAAATAAAGAAGGTGGCTCAGTAGATACAACAATGACTTATGACCTCTTTGAGGAAGAAACTTCATTCCCAATGTAGAATGAGAATGAACTAGAGGAAGATGCTTATGATTCCCAAGCCTTTCAGACAAAGGGAGAACACTTTCTAAGAAATTAGAATAAGGGTATGTTCACTACATCAGCACCACCTAATCACATGGTGCCTCCGAATCAAAGTGTTGATAATAACCCTCCTCCACCAAAAGGTCCACCTGACTTCCATAATAAAGGTAATTCACTTGGTGTTGTCAAAAGTAATGCAAGTTATAACACAGAGTTTGATATTGTTTCTGAGATGCAGAAACAAAAAACCTCTTTATCATATTTTAACATCCTAAAGTGGTGCCCTGCCCAACGAGAGATAGTGTTGAAAGCTTTGGAAGAAGCTGATAAATCGAAAGGGAAAACCGAGGTGGCACCCACTGCAGACATGAATGTAGTTTTGTACAGAAGCAAGGTAGGTACCCCACCATTTCTTTTAAGTTTGAGAATTTGTGGGAAGAATCTACATAATTGTCTACTAGATTTAGGGGCTTCTGGAAATGTTATGCCATTTTCTATATGCAAGAAATTGGGATTGAACCCTGTCCAAACAAACAAGAAGGTCATCCAACTTGATAAAACAGAGGTTAATGTAGTTGGAGAATTAAGAAATATACATGTGCAAGTAGGGTCTGACCCTAGGATTCAAACCAATATAGATGTTCAAGTAGCAGACATTCTCAAGACTTATGGTATGCTATTCAGCAAAGATTTGATGAAAAGTATAGGGGGATATCTCTCACTCAACTTTTCACATATGTGGCTGCCATGGAGGGGAGTGCCTACGCAAATTAGGATTGAAAGTGAACCTCTCCTCAAGCACGTCATCACTAAATATGATTGTCCCAATGAGGTAGCTTATCTTGAAACTAGGATAGGGGTTTACAAAAGAGAAGAAATTTTAACCTTTTCGGTTCTTCATTCTAAGGATTTGTCAATACAAAATTTCCCTGACCCCATGATTGATGAAAATCAACAGGCATTGATCAGGAAGCTGCAACAGGATCAACTGGTCTTGGGGGAAGATATCTATTTGCAGAGTCTTCTACTCCCTAATTGGTGCAGGGTGCATTACCAAAATCATTCTGAATTGACTTGCCAACCCTGTATACACATTTTAAATCATGTCTCCCAATCTGAAGAAACTAGCCTAAGTCACCTTGAGACCATTTCAGAACACTTCTCATTTGAATTCAAAAATGCGGTAATGTTAACCAGGGATAATATACCTTCAAAGGAAGTCCCTCCTCAAATTGAACTTACCTTGGTCACAATATTAGATCAACATAGTTATGAAGAACAACCCCAAGGTTTGTTTGACACCCCTGCACTCACAAGTATACCGAAACCCAAGGGATTAATCAAAGATAAAAATGATTGTTAGAAGGATAGCCACGAATTACATGATATATCCGAGCAAGAATTGGAAATTACACCTAAGGAACCTATTGAACACCTCTTACCAATATTTGATGCAAAGGATCAAGTGCCCCCACCTATGGCTCATCTTGTCCAGAAGCCCATAATGACCTCAAAGGGATCGACCCCAGCTCATGATCAACTATGGACCCTCACGTTTCATGGATCCAAGTCCAAAATAGGTTGTGGTGTTGGGATTGAATTAACTAGCCTGAAAGGGAAAACTTTCTTTGCTTCTTACAGGTTGCAATTTAGGTGCACTAATAACATAGCGGAATATAAAGCTTTAGCTCGGGGGTTGATGTTCGCACATAAGAAGAAAGTTATTTCCTTGATGGTTAAAGGAGATTCAGAAGTAGTCATCAAGCAAGTGCGCAGCCAATACACATGTCACAATAAAAGGTTGGCGGCTTATAGAAATCGGGTATGGAACCTGATTGAAGACTTCGATGCTTTTGGGATTAGTTTAATCCCTAGAGAAGAAAATCAAATAGTTGATTCATTAGTTGTTGCCGCAAGTAGCCTAGAACCCATGCAAGGCTCCACACTTAAGATATTCTCAGTAGAATTGATATCCACCCTGGCTATTCCTAATAACATCAGGAACTTTCAAGTTTTTGATGATGATCGACATATCCTTGCTTTTCTAGCAAGCTCAAATTTTTTTGAAGGGCAGATCATTGATGAGTCCAATAGGGATCAAAGAGATTGGAACCCTAAAGATTGTGATACAGAGGGAGTCCTCAATTTAAAAAGTAATAGCATTCCCAAGGGAATGGTGGCCTTAGAAAGAATTTTTGATTTAGACCCAAGGGCTCGGGATAAGGTATCAACCAAGGATAAAGGAGGTGAATATGAGACTGTTAACCTAGCTGATTCTGGCTCTGAAAGAAATGTCTACGTAGGGAAATCCTGCCCTGAAGCAATCAGAAAAGATATACTGAGGGAACTGAAGAAGTACATTGCTACAATAGCTTGGGGGTACGAAGATTTGAAGACATTTGATGCTTCTGTTATGACTCATACTATTCCTTTGAGGCCCGAAGCTAAACCATTTCGGCAGAAACAACGTCCTGTCAACGCCCTGATTGAACCACTGATCTTTAAGAAAGTTCAAAAATTGCTTTCTGCAAGAATAATCTTCCCTATGCGACATTCAACATGGGTGGCTAACTTGGTTCCAGTCTGTAAGAAAAATGGAGAGATTAGACTATGTGTAGATTTTTAGAATTTGAATAGAGCTTCAGAAAAAGACAACTACCCACTCCCTTCTCTGGACGAAGTCTTGCAAACTGTCAATGGGTCTCAGATGATTTCATTCTTGGATGTTTATTCTGGATATAATCAGGTGATTGTTAATTATGAAGACAAAATGAAGACAACCTTCACTACTAAGTGGGGAACATTTTCTTACAGAAGGATGCCATTTGGTCTGATAAACGCTGGAGCAACCTTTCAGCGTGCCATGGACGTAGCGTTCAAAGATTTGATTGGAAAATGCATCATCATTTACATGGATGACCTAACAGTGTTCTCCAACGATAGACTAAACCATGCGGCAGACTTGGCTAAAGTTCTTGAAAGATGTATCCAGTATGGTGTCTCCCTAAATCCTAAAAAGTGTGTGTTCGGGGTTTCTGAAGGGAAAATTTTGGGACAGATAATCTCAGAAAGAGGAATATCAATCGATCTAGACCGAGTTGAGTCCATTCTGAAGATAACCAGGCTAGGAAGCAAGAAGGAGATGAGATCTTTCTTTGGAAAGATCAACTTTGTGAGAAAGTTTATCATAGGTTTTGCAGAAATTGTAAAACCATTAAATGAAATGATGAAGAAAGATGTCAAAATAGAGTGGGGTGATGAGGCAAAGGCCGCGTTTTCTCAAGTCAAACAATCCATTTCGAAAGTGCCCATCCTCACCAGCCCTGACTATTTGAAGCCATTTTATATTTATTCCTTTGCTTCTGAACACTCGTGTGCAGCTATCTTGACTCAACGTAGAGAGGAGGGAGATGAGAGGCCAATTTCCTTCATGATTTCTCCTTTTAAGAATGCAGAAGTCAAATACCCGCCTCTTGAAAAACAAGCTTTTGCACTGGTTAGAGCTGTCAAGAAGTTTAGGCACTACATCCTACGAAGTCATATTATTGTTGTAGTTCTTGATGCAGTTGTGAAGTATCTACTTATGCAGAGCGAGTTGGGAGAACGAAGGGGGAAATGGATGGCCATTTTGCAGGAGTTTGATCCAGAGATTCTCCCTATGAAACTTGTCTGAGGTCTAGGCCTTTCTAAATCCATAACTGATGCTGGTGAGAACATTATTTTCCAGCAATACACAACACATTCATTTTCCAATGACCCTTGGTATGCCGATATCATCTATTTCATGCTCAACAATCGGTGCCCAGAGGGAATGAATACAACTAAGAGGAGAGCACTGAGAATGAAAAGCTCTCATTATATGCTCAAAGGAGGATTGTTGTACAGGAAGAATTTCGAGGGAGTTTACCTATGATGCCTTGATCAGCAAGAGGCTAAGCATGTAATCGCTGAATTTCATGGGAAACATGGCATAGGCCACGACTCTTCAGATTCGTTAGCATATCAGATCCTCAGATCTGGGTATTACTGGCCATGTGTATTCAAAGATTCCCATCAACATGTAAGAACATGTCACGTATGCCAAATTTTTGCATCAAAAGAATGCCATCCAGCCAAGCCATTGCAGCCTGTTTACGAGGTAAGACCATTTGCCCAATGGGTGCTAGACTTTATTGGGGTAATTAACCCAAATTCTTCTGTAGGACATAGATTTATTCTGATTGCCACGAATTACTGCACAAGATGGATAGAGGCTATACCTTGCAAGAACAACACGACAGAAGTAGTAATCAAGTTCCTCACTGAATGCATCACAACTAGGTTTGGAGTACCCTTCGCATTGGTATGTGACATGGCTCTTCCTTTTCTTCTGCTAAGTTCATTTCATGGGCTTATGATCAAAAAATTGTTTTAAAGTATTCTTCAAACTATTACCCACAAGGAAATGGAGTTGCAGAATCAACCAATAAGAATCTCTTAGGGGTAATTAAAAAATTGTTAGAGAACAATCCTAGGGACTGGCATACCCAGCTAAGATTTTTGTTATGGGCAGATAGGACTAGGATCAAGGCTGCTTTAAAGACTTCACCATTTAAACTAGTGTATGGACAAGAGCCTGTGTTCCCTATTCACTTGCAAATACCTATCCTTGAGTTTATGCTGAAATTTTATTCTAATGATAATAGGATAGAGGTAAGATTAGCTGCCTTGTTGAAATTAGAAGAGCAGATGGATGTCGCCTTGCAGCAATTCTTTAGACACCAGGCTGTTGTCAAGCGTTGGTTTGACAAAAGAGCCAAAATCAAGGCTTTCAGAATATCAGACCTTGTGCTGCTATGGGATAAAGCTAATGAAAAGAAGAGAAACCACCAGAAATTTGATAAGCTCTGGTTGGGTCCCTATCAAATTGTTGAGATCCTGGGAGAAAAGGCTTTCCGACTGAGTAGTTTAACGGGAGAACCTGTTCCATTTCCTATCAATGGACAGTTTCTTAAACATTATTTTGAATCGTGAAGTTTGGTATTCTTGTTGGGCTGTGCATTTATGTAAATGGTTTGTTTTTTTCCTATTTGTAAATGGTTTGTTTATTTCTTGTTTTTAAATAGTTTGTTTGTTTCCTGTTTGTAAATAGTTTTTTGTTCTGCATGTAAATAGTTTTGTTGTTTGTTTGTTTGTTCTTTCTTTCTATCCTTTCATTTCCTTTGTTGTTTGGTGTCTGTCTAATTTTGTTCCTTGGGGTTTATCTGTTCTTTCCTTCTTGAAATGGTGGGTTGTTATCTGAGGTGTACTTTGGTTATTAGGAGAAAAGTGGTTTAGATATTTTAAGGCTTTCAGATTTGATGATTTTGTCCTAAATTCGTTGCTTTATGCCCATTATCAATAAGAGTTGTGGAAAGTCTTGAAAACAAGGTGCAAAGTAAACAGTCTTCATTAACTACCTCTGAATGTGTCACAAATCATCAAGATCATCTCCTTTGTAATGGTATATTTTTCCTAGGGTGATAGTGTTGTAAGATTTGAGTGAAAAATCTGATCCCCCAAATGTTGTTATGAGGTCCATGGTAGTTTTCAACCCATAACAGATGTTAAACATCTAACATATTGAGAAAAAATTGAATGAAATATCTGAAACTCCAAGAGAAAAAAAAAAACTATCTAAGAGAGAAAGAAGACTCAATATGAATGGGTGATTCTAGTATCTCTACCAGGGCTATGGACGCCTGACTGGCAGTAGAGAAATGTTGTGAGAAAACTAGAGGTATCTCCGTCGGGGCTATAGATGCCTAACTGGCGGCGAAGCAATGCCTAGGATATCATTGCACAACAGCTAAAGGGCATCAACTCATGTAGCTCAAATCTTACACATTGTTGTTCAAAAGATGAGGATAACTTTATAAAAGGGTGATGCACCATCAAGCACACATATAGATTCAGGGGTAGCCACTGTTGATTTACATTTGAGATCTTAGCTCAACCTTGGTTGTTAAAACTGACCCAACTAGAGTTGTGATGTTCATAAACCAGGAGTTTTGGGTAGCTAAATCCTTCAGTTTCTTGAAAATGGTTAAACCATTTTCCCAGCCGAGTCGCCATTTGTTATGCCTTGCATAACCACCCCATTTTATTCTGGAACAAAATGGGTCCCCATTTTTCTTTTGTTTTCTTCACCTTTGGTTGTCTGGTTTGGTCCTTAGGAGTTCTTTTGTTTTCCCCCTAAGTCTGTCTTTTGTTCTATCTGATCCAGTTCTGCCTCAGCCAAAGTTGGGTTTTATTTTTTTTGAAAATTGAATCAAATGATAAAAAAATGATATATTTTATTTTCTTTTGAGGACTAATGGGGACATTGTTGTGTAGGATTAAATCATACACCCGATGATATCTCTCATATGAAGTCTATTAGAAAGCATACCTCAATTAGATTTGGCATAGAACTCCCGATGAAGAAAGTCGTTGAGACCCTCCTATTGTCTTGTCGACTAGTAGTGTGGTTCTATTCGTTTGAAATATACCAGTCGGCCAGACATTTTAATTGCCATGAGTTTTTATATGTCTCCCCAACATGCTGAAGTCTTGCCGATAGTTGTGCACAAGCCTAGCATGGTGAAAAGAATTTGGGTTCGGGGAGAAGTCTTCCTGACTAATAGAGGTCTCTCTGAAAGGAGTTGGAATCGGGGAGAAGGTTTGCGCTCGCAAAGAGGTCCTGCCAACCGATGAAGGGTCTTGGTGAAAGGTTTGAGTTTGTCGTAATGTCTAGCCGACAGGGTAGAGTCTCCCCAAAATGGTCTGAGCTCGCCAAAAGATGAGGGGTTCGGTGTAGTGTCTTGCCAACCTAATAGGGTCTCACCGAGATGGAATGGTGGTCCTGGAATGAGCTCTCGCCGAAAAAAGGTGGCTTTGATGAAAGGTCCTGCCGATAGATGAATGTCTCGCCGAAAGGTTATGCCTTCGGCATAGGTCTGGCTGAAGGGGTGAGGTCTCAGCGAAAAGGGGATGTCATTGGGGAGATGTCTCACCGATGGTTGTTAGTCTCATTGAAAGGTTTGAGTTCGGGGTAGAGTCTTCCCGACCGGGTGGAGTTTCGCTAAAAGATGAAGGCCTCGGGGAGAAGTCTCACCAACTACTAAATGTCTCACCGAAGGTTATTCCTTCGGTGTAATCTCTTGCTAACCCGAGAACTCTTGTCGACAGTGGTTCACAAGGTTGAGTTTGGGGAGACTCTGAGCGAAAGATTTGTGCTCGATTTGATGTCCTGCCGACAAGTGATGGTCTCGACGATGGAAAGGGATATTGATATGACTCCTGCTGCCCATCGTGATGTCCTGCCAACAGCTGGAGCTCTCACTAAAATATTTTGGGTTTGGCATAACGTCTTACCGACTGAAGGAAGTCCCATCGAAATAAGGGTTTGAGCTCAGTGAGAGTGGGATGATCTAGGCATAATATCTCGCCGACCCAATGGTGTCTCACTGAAGGATGAAGGGCTCGATATGAGTTCCTGTCGAGAGAATAAAGTCTCGCCGATAGATATGTGGCTGCGGTAAGACTCCTGGCCATAGAGTTTACATTCAACAAAAAGTCTTGCCGACTGAGGAGAGTCTTGTCGATAGTGATGGACTTGCCAATGGAAAGGGATATCGGTATGACTAATGGGAACTCGCTATGACCTCTGGCTGATAATGATTGTCTTGCCAATGGTTTTTTGTGATATCGGTATAACTTTTGCATTCGATATGAGGTCTCACCGACGGTTGTATGCTATGTCGATGCTGCTATAGAGTATAAATGCATCGAGGAGACACGACAAGTGTCTCACCGACATGCGATTTCATTTCAGTAGCCTTTGACCTCCTAGAAAGCCTAAGTGGCATGTGTTCAACCAATCAGAGGGAGCCGAGGGTGAACCATTAACTATTTGACTGTTGTGACTACCCCTGTGAAGAAGATCAACAGAACATAAACAACATGGACTTACTCTGAGATCAAAATCGATGGAGCAACTCAGTGAACAATGGTGTGGAGATCTAATGGGAAAATCTGATGCTGCTTCCAAAGGATGGTCAACTTGTAGAAAGATCTTGAGCACAAGAAAGTCGAAAGGAAGAAAAGGGCCACGAGTCTTAGTGACAGCTGGAATCTCTACTGGAAAAAGGTAGATTGATATTTATGGTAATGTTGCAGAACATTCAAAGCAGCTCCGATGAAGCTCTCGAGGGAAAACACGGAGGCCAGAAGTTAATGTTGTGGTTGTAAAAGATCTGAAGGATTCTCCTGAGGGCGATCCTTCACCAACATGGACACCGGGGATGCACATTGAATGCGGCATTAACTTCATTCCAAAAGATCTAAGGGCTAACCCTTCTAAAGTGGGATATTTTTGTAAACCCTCAAATAGGGGCCAACACATTCTCTTTGGGCACGTTCTGTATATATGGCATTTTTGCCTCTTTTTAAAAGGGAGAGATTTTTCCAGAACAAAAAAGTAGCAATAGAGTAGGAGTTAGATTTGAAAGAAGGCAGTAATGTATCTTTCAAGTTTCTTTAGTGTATGTTAGCTCTCAAAAACGCAGGCGGAATGCCTCAAGAGGTTGTATGTTAGCTCTCAAAAACGCAAGCGGAATGCCTCAAGAGGTTGCCAATCTCTTGATACGTTTCAAGGTAACAGACAAGGTCAAAAGACTTATACCTTCTACTCTTCAGGTGCTGCTAGACCTAGGCGGGTGTACCTATATGAATGAAGAAGACTTAATGTGCTTATTCCTCTTTAAATGTTTTTCCCACAATGGCAAGTAGGAGTGGACAAATGAAATCAAATTTGGTATAGATTGTATAGCGATATTCAAAACTAAACCCTAATATGCTCAGTTAACAGATGTAAAGAAAATGAATGAATCTAAATGGTGAAAAGCATAGACTAGTGCCTTATTGGGTATGCGGAGTCAAATGAAATAGCAATGGGCAACCTCTTTCTGGAAAACACTCAAATTGTTGGCATATGTTTTGTTTATAACTTGTATAAACATGCAATATTGTGATTATTAAGTTCTTCTTATTGATCCAGATGAATTTCCCTGATTACTATGATTAATTAAAAGGATTTAATCCTTCCTTGAAAGAACCAATCAATCAATCACACAAATACAACAAATGTGCACTGATAAACCGAACACAAACTTGTTATGTCAATTTAAATAACCAGACATCACCAATTTTGGAGACAACTTGAATGATACTTTTATGAGCACAACAGACAATTGACACCAGAAATAAGCAACCACATCAACTGATTTTCATTGATATCTCCATTTTGAAATCATACATCATAGTCTTTGTTTTGAAAATTTTATTCTACAGTATCCATTTCTAATCTATCTCCTACTATCTATTTTCTATCTCCCATTTCCTTATTTACAGTCAAAAATGGATATTTATACATTTGTGTCTGAAAGGACACAATGCTTCGCATTCCAATGTCGGCGAGCAACTGTATCGAGCCTGTATTTGGGTTTCACTTTATGCTTACAAAACAGTCGCTGAGACATTCTGTAGTCATACCAATCCTCAAAGTTACACCGACGGTAATTCATCTATTCATCGCTATGAGGTTATGCCGTCTCATCAACACCAAGAGTCTCACCGATGAATGTTCATTCATCCCATGTGATTCACTGTGACATATCGATGTCGGGGAGATGTCCCATATACTATATTATGTCTCGCCAAGCAATATCCCTTTGTCTCATTTGCTTCGCCATGACCCTTCAGAGTCGGGGAGATGTCTCATAGACAATACTTCATCATACCGAGATGTGCTCCTTAATGTCATTTCCAGTCACTGAGACACAAGCACTTTCTCATCGACGAAATTGATCTTACCGATGAAATAAATTTCATCGACAAGACTATGAATCTTCGAAAAGACTCATATCGATGCCAAATGTCTCACCGAACCCGTTCCTCCAGATTACTCTATTCGGTGAGACTCTCCCCGAAGTATTCTATTGGTGTAACTTTCAAATTTCGGTGAAACTCATGCCGATGACCCTTTCTCTTGCCGATGCATATCTTTATCAGTGTGACATTTGAGTCGGCAAGACTACATGACTTCCTCTTGATAGCCTTTTGATGAAACCCCTCCGCTGTGTCGGAAAGACCAAACACCTTCGGTAACACCCTACTTCGATGCACTTTAGTCTGACCGAAATACCCCATGATGCATTCCTGTCACTGAGACATATGGGCTCTCTCGCCGATGGAACAACATATCGGCGAGAGATAAGAATCGGCAAGACTGCGAGACCTCACCTCGATAATCCTCAATAGAATTCATTCACATTGTCGGCAAGACCGGAGCCACTCGCCAAGACATCTCTCTGATGAAAAAGTTTCTCACCGAGATGTATATCTATATCACCAGTCGGCAAGACACATCAAAATCGCCAAGACCTCATATCGAATACTGCTTAGTCTGGCCGATACATCATTCTTTAGTCGGTGAGACACAATATACTCGGTAAGACCTCACCCCGAAGTCTTTTGGCTTGGCCGAAATGAATCCACGTGTGCTAATCGATAAGACATACTAAATTCGCTATGACTTCACCTCGAAGAAAAACTCTCACCGACATGCTCCTTCTGTCACCGGTCGGTGAGACAATAAGATCTCGCCAAGACCCATGCCGAAGAAAATTCTCCTGCCGATAGATGAATTTTCTCCTGTCACCAAGACAATAAGAGTATCCTTTCGATAGGTGCCTGTATGTAAATTTCGATCACTGTGATATTCCTAAGGTCTTGCCAATAATCTGCAACAAATGTATATTAGTAGAAAATGCACAATGGGTTGGGGAGACCTTGATTTCTTCATGCCGATAGGAATTATAATATGAAATACTTAGACCTAGATGATTTCTATGAGATCACATAGCAAAAAATGGGAAGAATGCTATGAAGAGAGGACTTTTGTGCACATGGCGAGGACTCATTTGGAAACTCATGAATGCAATTGACTATGAAAATTTCAAATTTTCATAGTTCCAACAGTGGCTCCGTCTGGGGATGAATGATTATGAGAACATTGCAAGGATACAGATTTCTGGGTGAGCAGACTAGACTCAAGGTGATGGATTTATGAGAGCAAGATAGAATGAATGGAAATGAAAGTGACCCTACACTACTGTACATGGAAAAAAATATTTTGAAAGAAGGAAAATCAGGATTGTCAATGTACTGGCAAGTCCTGTTCCTTTTATTTCCTAAACTACTGTGCATGGAAGATAAAATTTTGAGAGGACTGTCAAGGATTGTCCATGCACTGGCAACCCTTAATCCTCTGTATTATTCAAGAGAAGAAATGATTTAGAAATTTCCCATGTACAGGCAATTCCTGATCTTCACCAGCCATGTTTTGTAGATAATATGAATCTTCACCTCTCTTTCCAACAACCACAAAAGGTCCCAGCCAAAAGGCTTCAAATTTCCCATGTTTTCCCTTCTCCTGACACCTTGCGTTCCACATCAATACCAAATCACTTTCCTCAAATTTCCCATGTTTTCCCTTCTCCTGACACCTTGCGTTCCACATCAATACCAAATCACTTTCCATTCTCTCCTCCATAGGCTATGGAATGTCTATATCCTCCTGAAGAATAAACTTGTAAACTAGTAACAAGTTCTGTAAAGGCATCCTGGCCTGTGTTCCATACACCAATTCGAATGGAGACTTTCCAATTTCCTTTTTTACTGTAATCCTATCAGCCCAAACAGCTAGTTTTAATTTTGAATCCTAAGCTTTCTTGTTCTGACCTAACATCCTCCTTATAATCTTCAGAAGACTCTTATTGCTAGACTCTGCTTGACCATTAGCTTGTGGATGGTAAGGAGCTGCATAAGAAATGGTAATGCCATATGTGCTACAAAAGTTTTTGAATTCATCTGATCTGAAACACATCCCATTGTCAGTAATCAGTCTTAGTGGTGTACCGAATCTGGTAATAATGTTCTCCATTAGAAAATTTGTGACCACTTTACTTGTATCCTGCTTGGTTGGGACTGCTTCTACCCATTTGGTAAAATAATCAGTGGCCACCAGTATCCATTTATGTCCTCCACTTGATTTTTCTTGTATTTCTCCAATGAAATCAATTCCCCATTGATGAAAAGGGGCATCAGCCTACAAAGGTTGAAGTGGCAGAGCTCCCTGATACTTCAGTTTTCCAGTGAATTTTTGGCAGGCCTCACATTTTCTTACATATGTAAAAGAGTCATTAAAAAACTTTGGCCAGTAATAACCTACCTGAGAATTTTATGCGCAGTTGTCTTTGTTGAATAATGTCCTCCACAAACCCCTTCATGCATTTCACTCAAGACATGCCTGGCTTGTGATTCATCCAGACATAACAATAGTACACCATCCCTATTTTTCAAAAACAAATCTCCATTCATGAAGACATAATTAGATGCCTGCAACTTCAAAGTTCTTTTCTGGCTGTCACTCAATTCCTTTGGACACTTCATGTATTTAAATTAATGCATGATATCTACATACCATGAAGTATGCTCAATGCTCGAAATTGCATTTTCTTCATTTTCTACATTGCAAATTTGATTTGCTTCAATGTTCACTTCTGCCATTAACTTAGCTATGCCCTGACCTCTTACCAATTTAGTAATTTGTATCTCCATGTCAAACTCTTGGATTTTGTTAATCCATTTGCATCTTTTTCCTGTTACTTCAGACTATGTTAGAATATCCTTGATAGTTGCATGAGGGACATAAGCAACCACCTTTGCTCCAACAAGATATGGCCTGAAAGCCTTTGCAGCTTTTACTAATGCAAATACTTGTTTTTCCATTATATCATACTTTAATTCAGACCCCTGCAATGACTTACTGAAGAAAGACACAGGCTGTTCATAACCATCCTCATTCTTTTGTAACATAACAGTAGCAATAGTGTGCATTGAAGCGAATGAAAATATCTGAAAAGGTTTTGCAAAATCTAGAGATTTAAGGACAGGAGCTTCCTTGATGGCTCTTTTAATGGATATAAAAGCTTCCAAGGCCTCCGCAATCCACTCTACCTTTTGTCCTTTTTTCAACATTTTTGATATGGGTTTAATGATCTCAGCAAAGTTAGAAATGAATCTCCTAACAAAATTAATCTGTCCAAAGAATGATTGTATAGCCTTGACAGTTTTAGGGACATGAATCTTATCAATGGCCTCAACCCTCTCAGGATCTATCTTAATCCCTTCTTTTGAAACAATATGTCAGAAGAGTTTACCCTCTGTGACTACAAAATGACACTTCTTAGGGTTCAAACTGATACCATATTCTAAGGCTTTAATAAATACCTTCTCTAGATGTTGTACATGTTCCTCAGCCTTCTTTGAGTAAGCAATGAGGTCATCCTGATACACCACCATGATAGCATTAATCAAATCTGCAAATGCTACATCCATAGCTCTTTCGAAGGTTTCTCCTATGTTTGTAAGACCAAATGGCATTCTCATGTATACATATGTTCCCCAAGGAGTTGTAAATGTCATCTTATATTGCTTAGATTCTTTGACCTTGACCTGGTTATAGCCTGAGAACCCATCCATCATAGACAATAGTTCGCACCCTATCACCTTATGCAATATAGTCTCCATATTGGGTAGAGGATAATTATCTTTGAGGGATGCCATGTTTAGATTTATGAAATCTACACAGAGCCTTATATCTCCATTTTTCTTTCTCACAGGGACCAAGTTTGAGACCCACGTTGAATGCCTGATTGGTTTAATGATTCCCCCATCTCTGAGCTTTTCCAATTCTTCTTGCATCTTAGGCTCCAATGTTGGATTTATGGGTCTTTGCTTTTGTCTAAATGGCTTAGCATCTGGATTCAATGGTATTTCATGCTGAAACAAATCTTCCCTGTATGCTTTTAGATCTTCATAAGACCAAGCGAACACATTTTTTATATTTTCTCAACAACTCTATCAGCATTCTTCTAATTGTAGGGCTTATCTTTTTCCCTATGTACACATTTCTTGGTGCCATTTCTGTTCCTACGTTAATCTCTTTGATATCTTCCCTTTTGACTGGTGTTTGTGTCATGAGGGACCGATCAATTCCATCATACACCCTCTCCAATGCCACTAAGCCTTTAAGAAGCTTATTTGATTTAAGCTATAAGATCTCCTTCCCAAATACCGTTTGCTTCCCATCCACTTCTTCAACAAAGGCATTGAAATCAATTTCCTATGCTTCATATTGATCTATGCAGTGGAGGAACTTCAAAAGATCAGTATCATCATTAAAGACCTGCCAACTATATATGTTATTAGGCACAGCAAGCCTTTTCTTGAACTCAATTTGTGATACTCCAGCCAATGTAATGTCACCCCTTTTCAGCGCCACATTTGCTAAAAAATCAGCCATTGTGTTCTTTGACTTGTCAATCCACTCAATTGAGAAGGCATCAAACAACTCAATTGTGTCCCATACAACATTCTTGTATTGTTTCAGTCTTTTATGTTTTGCTGCATACTTGGACTTAATTTGTGAAACAACCAACTCAGAATCCCCTAGGACAGCCAGCAACTTGATTTTATGTTTCATAGCTATATTCAAACCTGTTATTAAAGCTTCATATTCTGCCACATTGTTTGTACATTCAAATGTTAACATGAATGAATACTTAAATGTAATACCTTCAGGCGAAACAAACACAATCCCAACTCCATTGCCTTCTTGGCTGCATGCTCCATCAAAATACATTTTCCACACTTTATTGCAGTTTTGAGCCACATGCCTTTCAATTGGATCACTATTGGTCAATTCTAGCTGGGCTGGTTCTATCTTAAAACTCCCAAGATCGACATCACAAAAACAAATGATTTGATCTTGTGGTACATAGTCAACAACTCGGCTCATCCTTGGCTCCCTGTATAACTTCACTTCCCGTCCATTTACCATAATCGTTGCATAAGAAAGATCAAACTGAACATTTCCACCAACTGTTGTTGTCCACTGTCTTGATAAGAGCATCCCAAACTGAGGAGGGGTGTCAATCACTGTTATATCAATGTTATAGGCCACTTGAGGATATGCAGCTAACTTGACTTCAACATCTCTCATTATACCCACCACAGGAACAGATCTGTTATCCATTGCATAGCACTTCTCTCCAGTAGTATCCACCCACATACCAAGTTGTTTCATTACTCCTACTGGCATAATATTTATAGCAGCACCAGAGTCTATCATGCAGTTCCTCAACAACTTGTTACTTATTAGTAATGTAGTGAAAAAAGGATCAACTGATGGGGAATTTAATACTGAATTATTAAGGCACACTTCTGGGATATTTACTTTCTCTTGCTTATTAATAGTTTTAGTGGCCATCTTACTTTCAAAATTCACATGTCTTTCATTCCCATTTGTTATTAATTGGACAGCACTGTCCCTGTATTCCTTAATTTTCATCATCTCAAGTAGTGGCACAGACATTTTTACCTGAGATAAAGCCTGAGTGAAGTCAAAAGAAGCACCCTCCGCTTTAACCATCTTCTTTTGCTCTGGCGTTTCTCCTTTGTTTTCTTCCTTTTCTCCTTTATTTGGCTGATCAGGCTTTTGCATTTCTTTATGTAGTTCCTTCACTTCCTCCCTTTGGACAGGATTCTGTTTACTTTCATCATGTTGTTTATTTTATGCCTTTTTCACAGTTCCTTGTGTTTCCTTTTCTTTCAAAAAGATTCCCCTGGGGACACCTTCCTTCTCATTTATAGTCCTATTTCTCAACTAGTACTGACTCTTTTCTTCTTCAACTGCAGCAATGGTTAATCTTTCTATCTCCTCCTCATTGAGCTTCCTCATACCACCCTGAGTAGGCATCTCATTAGAATGTGGTTCTGCATAATCATCCTCATAATCAGAAAGAATCTGTTGTTCGACCATGTGGACATTGTACCTTTGATTTGAAACATCATATTCATATCCATCTTCCTCTAAAGATGAGTACCTCTCCTCAACACGGTGAAAAGTATTTGAAGTCAAATACACTGTGTGATCTTCTCCATCGTTTCCTATCAGCATTCCTTCCTCTTGCATTCTTTGGGCTACAACACAATAATCTGGGGAATGTGGCTTATTAAAAATTTCACAAAAATAATTGTTATTCACCATGTATGTTCCCTTCTTCCTTAATGGATCAGGAGTCTCTTTGTTTCTAGGCCTTTCTGTTATAGGTTTCCCATCTTTCCAGTTTGTGTTATAAGGCATGTCATGCAGCCTAGGCCTTTCATTCCTGTATGTGTTCTCCTGTTTGTATTGATAATTATTGGTTTGTTGGGGAGCCCTATGATTGTCTCTTTTATTAATTATCCCAGCAACCCTCCTATTGTTTTCAATTGTTAATGTTGTCTTCTGGGCTTTAGCCAAGTCTCTTGGGAACCTATTTCTCAGTTCATACCCTGTTTTAGGATCGAACGCATTCAAATAAACACTCAATGCCACAGAGTCTGGAAATTTTGATCCAGGAGGTATTTTATTCTGCAGTTTATTGAATCTTCGGTCGAAATCATAAATTGAGTCATTATGATTTTTTTGAATTCGCATCAATTCATGAAAAGCAGCATCAGGTGCACTTTGATTCCCATATTGCTCGAGGAATCGGTCCTAAAATATTTGGAAAGAATCAATAGAGGTTGTTGTTAGGCTGTTGAACCAATCCCTAGCTTCTTCGATAAGCGACATCATGAATAGCCTCATATGTAAATCTTCATAAGGTACATCCAAATCCTGAATGAAGGCATTGAAACTCCTTAAATGGTCTTCAACAGAAATTGCACTACTCCCTGTAAACTTAGGCACCAAACCTCTCCAACTGCCACCCAGAGGGTAAGGGTATAATTGAAACCCTGCTAAATCAAATTGTCTGATCATTGTTGTGTACTGATGAGGAGGAGGGTTAGGTGGGTACTAACACATTGGGTTATTATATTGTGTATTATGATGTGGCAAATAATTATGACCATGAGGTTGTTGTACATTTGTATATTGTGTGGGAATATGAGGTGGATGATTTAGCTGTCTGTACTGATTCCCTATTTGATGGTGAGGGACCCCTGATGGATCAGAAGGCCCTGCACTATGATTACCTTGCTTATGAGGTGGTACATATTTTGGGCAACCAGCCATCTGAGTAATGTTCTGAGTTTTATGTAATTCGAATTCTCTCATTGCTTGTATCATCTGGGCCTTCTCCTGTTCTTCTCTTTCCTTTCTTTGAGATTCAAATCGTGCTTTTACTTCTTCATATGTTAAAGATTCATAATCTTTTTGAGGAGTTTCAAGATCAATGGGTCCATTCTGATTACCTTCCATTTTTTGATCATATTCATGCTGAATTCTGACTCATTCAACCTTAAGTTCAGCTCTAAACTCAGCCTATTTTTGAGGATCGTAAAAAGGATTTCTTTGTTCTTCTGGGGTACAAGGCTCTGCACTCACATTATCTTTCCATGCATCATAACGGTCATATGTTTCACCATGTGGTATTGATGATTTGTCTTTGTTCATCATACACATGTCCTCACTTATCCTTTTACCCTTATCAACCCTATCATCCTTGTGTGTCCACTTACTACTTCTAGCAGAAGCTCTAGTATGACCTCCCCTGTATTGAGATCTTCTTCCATTCATGTTGCAATGTTTTTATCAGAGTCGCCACTCACTTTCTTGAAAGTGAGAAAAATTTTGTTACTTGTTATTCCCAACGGATTCTATATAATATTTTTGACTCTATGATCAAGGTGCAAATTCTGAGTTAATCGCCAGCAAAGTCGCCAATTTGTTAGCTCTCAAAAATGTAAGCGGAATGCCTCAAGAGGTTGCCAATCTTCTGATACGTTTCAAGGTAACAGACAAGGTCAAAAGACTTAGACCTTCTACTCTTCAGGTGCTGCTAGACCTAGGCGGGTGTACCTATATGAATGAAGAAGACTTAATGTGCTTATTCCTCTTGAAATTTTTTTTCCGCAATGGCAAGTAGGAGTGGACAAATGAAATCAAATTTGGTATATATTGTATAGTGATATTCAAAACTAAACCCTAATATGCTCAGTTAACAGATGTAAAGAAAATGAATGAATCTAAATGGTGAAAAGCAGAGACTAGTGCCTTATTGGGTATGCGGAGTCAAATGAAATAGCAATGGGAAACCTCTTTCTGGAAAACACTCAAATTGTTGGCATATGTTTTGTTTATAACTTGTATAAACATGCAAGACTGTGATTATTAAGTTCTTCTTACTGATCCAGATAAATTTCCCTGATTACTATGATTAATTAAAATGATTTAATCCTTCCTTGAAAGAACCGATCAATCAATCACACAGATACAACAAATGTGCACTGATAAACCGAACACAAACTTGTTATGTCAATTTAAATAACCAAACAACATCAATTTTGGAGACAACTTGAATAATACTTTTATGAGCACAACAGATAATTGACACCAAACATAAGCATCCACATCAACTGATTTTCATTGATATCTCCATTTTGAAATCATACATCATAGTCTTTGTTCTAAAAATTTTATTCTATAGTATCCATTTCTAATTTATCTCCTATTGTCTATTTTCTATCTCCCATCTCCTTATTTACAGTCAAAAATGGATATTTATACATTTGTGTCTGAAAGGACACAACGCTTCACATTTCAATGTCGGCGAGCAACTGTATCGAGCCTGTATTCGGGTTTCACTTTACACTTACAAAACAGTCGCCAAGACATTCTGTAGTCATACTGATCCTCAAAGTTACACCGATGGTCATTCATCTATTCATCGCTATGAGGTTATGCCGTCTCATCGACACCAAGAGTCTCACCGATGAATGTTCATTCATCCCATGTGATTCGCTATAACATTTTGATGTCGAGGAGATGTCCCACATACTATATTATGTCTCGCTGAGCAATATCCCTTTGTCTCATTTGCTTCGTCATGACCCTTCAAAGTCGGGGAGATGTCTCATAGACAATACTTCATCATACCGAGATGTGTTCCTTAATGTCATTTCCAGTCCCTGAGACACAAGCACTTTCTCACTGACGAAATTGATCTTACCGATGAAATAAATTTCATCGGCAAGACTATGAATCTTCGAAAAGACTCATACCGATGCCAAATGTCTCGCCGAACCCGTTCCTCCAGATTACTCTATTCGGTGAGACTCTCCCCGAAGTATTCTATCGGTGTAACTTTCAAATTTTGGTGAAACTCATGTCGATGACCCTTTCTCTTGACGATGCATATCTTTATCGGTGTGACATTTGAGTCGGCAAGACTACGTGACTTCCTCCCGATAGCCTTTTGATGAAACCCCTCCGCTGTGTCGAAAAGACCAAACACCTTCGGTAAGACCCTACTTCGATGCACTTTAGTCTTACCGAAATTCCTCGTGATGCATTCCTATCGCTGAAACATATGGGCTCTCTCGCCGATGAAACAACATATCGGCGAGACATAAGAATCAACAAGACTGCGAGACCTCACCTCGATGATCCTCAATAGAATTCATTCACATTGTCGGCAAGACCGGAGCCACTCGCCAAGACATCTCTCCGATGAAAATTTTTCTCACCAAGATGTATATCTGTATCACCGGTCGGTAAGACACATCAAACTCGCCAAGACCTCCTATCGAATACCGCTTAGTCTAGTTGATACATCATTCTTTAGTCGGTGAGACACAATATACTCGGTAAGACCTCACCCCGAAGTCTTTTGGCTTGGCCGAAATGAATCCACGTGTGCTAATCAGTAAGACATACTAAATTTGCTATGACTTCACCCCAAAGAAAAACTCTCACCAACATGCTCCTTCTGTCGCTGGTCGGTGAGACAATAAGATCTCGCCAAGACCCATGCCAAAGAAGATTCTCCTGCCGATAGACAAATTTTCTCCTGTCGCCGAGACAATAAGAGTATCCTGCCGATAGGTTCCTGTATGTAAATTTCGATCACTGTGACATTCCTGAGGTCTTGCCGATAATCTGCAACAAATGTATATTAGTATAAAATGCACAATGGGTCAGGGAGACCTTGATTTCTTCATGCCGATAGGAATTATAATATGAAATACTCAGACCTAGATGATTTCTATGGGATCACATAGCAAAAAATGGGCAAAATGTTATGAAGAGAGGACTTTTGTGCACATGGCAAGGACTCATTTGGAAACTCATGAATGCAATTGAATATGAAAATTTCAAATTTTCACAGTTCCAACAGTGTAGAAGGAGATGATTTGAAGACACGGATTTTTTGTACACTGGTGATTGTGCCAGATTTGTAAATGTTGCTTATCTGTTTCACCAACAATAAAAGCAACCAGATTTAAATATACTTCATATTATGCTTCAAAATGGTAGTTATCTTGGGTTAATCATTTGATTTGCAAAGCTTTCAAGGAATGAAATATTATTTTATGTTTTTTTTAAATAGTGATTTGCAATCTGTTATTGAAATTAGCATTGTGAATGAATGAAACTATGTGTTAATCACAAGTTAATTTTGTTTTGCAGTTTTAGTTAGGAATTCCTTGAAAGGTAACAAGTTTGGTTAAGTTGGATGAATTATTATTCTCTTCAGTTCCAAAGCTTTGATCTATCTTTTTCTATTTCTTTAAAAACCTTAGTTAAAGTAGGTTTAAATTCATGTTTGATCTTATAACAATCCAGAAGCTCAACACCAGTAGGCCCCTTGAACATTATAGTTCACATCAACCATTGAGTGAAATCAGCACAGTCGAGAACCGATTACCACGACCTTGGGAGTTAGATATCCATGTGTTATTCTTTCTCTTTCAAGAGAGCATAATAGTAATATTTTGTTTACTGTTGTTGTTCTATTCTGACCCATCAACAATATCCTTCGAAGGAGTTGTTTTTCTAAGATACAGGAGCCTTAATGTAACCCCTGGATCTTTTCATCTTCTTTATCGATGTCGGAGTTAACCTTACCTAGATGTGAACATCGTGATAGAGTGCCCTTAGAGTCCTTATGATGAAGAGTTGCTACCAATACATGGTCAATATGAGAGTTGGATACCATGGATGTCGAAGTGGAAGGTGGAATGTGTTGAGGGATACAAGATGTAGATGGATTGGTTGATAGTTTGGAATCTTTATTTCTCCAAACTTGGGATGATGAGAAATGATAGGTGGATATGGAGATTCGATTGGGACCAACCTCTTGATATACCTTGTAGGTCATTCTTGAAGCTTTCTTTTGTATTGATGGACAATTTTTATGGATGAACTTCCCTTTTGGATTTTTCCCCATAGTTTCTTTGACTAATGGAGTGTGATATGGATGATTTTCTTTATTTTTCTTTGGTATCCATTTGAATTTTTCTTGTCCATTTTTATTTTTCGATTCCTTTGCTTCAATAATTTTCTCTTTTCTTTGATATAGACCTCTTTCTTGTGGTTGGTCCCAATTAGTGGGTGGAAAGATGCATGGACTACAACTCATGATATAAATGGTTGGAGTGTTGGTATTTATTTCATCATAAGGACTCTTCGTGCTCCCCATGTTGGTGTTTGCACTAGATAAAGTTGCCACCAAATTATGGAAGTATTACTGGCATGCTTTGATTCTTCTGTTGACAAACTATTTCCTCATTGATCAAGATTGTTTAGCTTTGTTGATTCTTGATAATGCTTGATATCCTCATACTCACTTTCTTCAATTTGTATGGAGGATGTGTCTGATTTTGATGCTTCTTCAAAAGGTGTTGATCCTTTACAATCCATATAGGATTCTTCCTCATGATCTATTTTTTCTTTCTCTTCAAAGGATGTTTCTGATTCACCATCCATGTAGAGGTCTTCTTCATGATCAATTTTTGATATGTCTATTGATTCTTCTATGCCTTGATCATGTATAAAGATATTAAGAGTAGGAGACTCTTGTTCCTTGGCAATGCCATCAAGAGTATGAGACTCTTGTTTTGGATGAAGATCTACATTTCCATTAGGAGTAAGCATCTCATGGGTATATGGAGGAGTATGTGATATATGGATATGATCATTATTTGTGACATCTTGTATGGATTGGAAAATACCCATTATATCATGGTAGTATCTTGGAGATATAGATTCTTGATCTTGACTTTATGTGGTGTTATCTTCAATATGCTTGAGTTCATGTTGTTGGCATGGATCAATTGCAAAGGTTGGATTACTTATAAAGGGTTCTTGGATATCTTCATTAGGCATGGGAAGTGGCTCAATATCCTCTTGATCTTTGAGTTGATTTGGATCAAGTGTTGAGTTGAGGATTCCTTCAATATTTGAAACCATGAGGTCAAAGGATGTCAATATGTCTTGGAAAGGACCATTGCTAGACTTTGGTGAAATATGTTGATCATTCTTTGGAATAAATTCTTGAGATATGTCTTCTAACTTGCTAGGTGATGTAGATATATTGTCAACATGATCATTGGTGAATGGATCTTGAATCTTGTCCTCAAAAATGGTGTTGGGGGAATTGTCAATGTTTTCAATCATAGGATCAAATGATGCTAACACTTCTTGAAATGGATCATTGTTGGATATTGTTGATGGGTATTGATCATGATTAAAAAGTGACTCTTGGCGTATGTTGATTTTATTGTTGGATGTGGTAGAAACATCTTCAAGGGTCTTATTGATGGATAGATCTTGATCATTATTTTCAAAAATTGAGGTGGATAGATTGTCACTGTTATCATTAGCGGTTGAATCTTGATCATTTTCCTCAACAGTTATTTTTCCTTGATCAAGAAGGTCTTAGATGAGATCTTTGAGTTTGATATAATCTTATGTGTCATGAACTTTTGTGCTATGGTATTTGCAATAAGCATTATCATCATCCCATGGGAACTTGATGCTAGGTTCACCTCCATTTAATGATTATGGAAGATTCATAAGTTTAGCATGGACTAAAGTGTTTAATGTTGATTTGATTGGCTACCCTAAAGGAGTGTATTCGCATTTGTAATCTTGTGATATTTGTGCTTGTTGAGATTCATCTAGTTGTGATTCATCTTGAATATGTAGTGATTGATCTTGTTGAGGTTGTTGATTTTGATATCCAACTTCTTGGTATTGAGGATTTTGTTCTTGATATGGTTGTGGACGCAACTTTATGTTTTGATGACATGGTTTAACCAATGGGGGAGTTTGTTGATTTTTGGGTGGAGATGTCTCTTGGTGATATGAATCAACGAATTTGGTAAGTATGGAAATTTTATTTCACACAATTTTATCTTGATTTTGATTTTGATACCCTTGATATAGTTTATTTGGTTGTTGGTTAAGCATATTTGGAATATACACTTGTGGTATTTGCATGGGATCATGCACAAAATGATTTTGGACAATGTTCTAATTCAGGATGATGTTTAGATTTTGCATTATAGGTTGGAATTGAATATTGTTGTGGTTGGGAAACACATTGCTTTGATTTAGGTAACATTGATTTTGCATGGTGTTACCTTGATTTGGATCAATATATTGAGTTGTCAATATGTTGTTTGGATTTTGAACAAAATTGGTGTGATTTGCAAATGTATCTATCCCATAGTTCACCAAGTGTGGATTTGATATGTTCATGTTTGGTAAGTTTGTATTTGTATACTCACATTTGGAATGTATTGATTTGATGGGATAATATTTTTTTGTTGAAGACTCATGTATTGATTGTTTGGTTGATAGATTTGTAGGTTTTGACTTTGATTTAAATCTACCATAGGGAAAGGTGCTCCAAAATTTAGATTGGGCATACTCACATTTTTTGTAGCATTGAGGTTTGTAGGATATAATGATCCCATGTGTGAATTGTATAAATGTGAGCTTTGATAATCAATTGGTATTGTAAGGCTTTGATAGTTTGGTTGATTTAGATCACTCATGATGTATGCATCAATTTTATATTCCATGTTTTTCTTATGTTTTTACCTTGTTGCAAAAGTGAACCTCTAAGGTATTTTGGACCGATGATGTGAATGGAAGATGAAAAGGGGTGAGTGATATGCGGGATGAAATTTCTAAAATTTTGGACAACACTTTTAGACAAAGAGGTTTGATGCTTTGATGCTATGGATAAAGGTGTTAATGAACATATAAATCTTTAAGGCATACTTGTGACCTTCAAGATAAACTAGTCCAAAAATGTGATGACTAACTCAACTAAGTGTATGGAAATGGACTCATTTCACACACAAAGTAGCTAAGTTAGGGGATTGGTTTGATAAATGTCTAATTCCAAAGTGTTGATGTGTCCAAAAGTTTCGAAAGTTATTGGTGAAGTGGAATGTGAAAAATGATGAAGTTGGATGAAATGTTTGACCCAAAATGTTAACCTAAAAGCGACCTTTGTTTTGCAAGACCAAGGTGGTGAGAAACATGCTAGATACCTTTAAAGTGATCAAACCCTAAAGACTCAAATGATTTTGAAAAAAATAGAACTCAAAAAATTTTGGAAATAGAATTTGGAATCAATGTGTTGTAATGTTTTCCTTGTCTCAATTTTCTTGTTTTGGGGAGTCAAAGTTTGAACATTCATCCATGTGGGGTGTTCATTTGATTTAATCTTGGATTAATGAATTTATTTTTACCACATACAATGTCTTGATTAAGTTTCAAACTAAAATGTCTATGTCAAAAGCATCATTCATTTTATAAGGTCCATTATGTGAAAATCATGAAGTTAGAGCCATAGTTATCTAGGTTGATTTTGGAAAGTATGGATTGAGATATAAGCCAAAATATTTAGAAGTATCTAAGGATAGAATCCTTAGGACAGGCATCAATATCAAGGCTTTTCAAAGGGTATCCATACTTAGACCAAAGGGTTTGAAATTTCAAAAAGACTTGTTCATGTTTGTTTGCAATTGTTTTGGATCCAAGCAAGTGTTAAACTGACTCTCAAGCATTTACAATCCTAGATAGAGTGGGTACATATTTCTTAGTAGGCTTACCATCATCAGAAGAGATGATTAATTTGTGAATATGAAATGGACAAATAGGCTATTTCAAGGAAATGTAATTGTTGCCAAGAGACACTGCACGTGCTTTATGGTGTTGTCATTGATGGAAACCCTTGTTAGCTAGTCAATTTGCACATTGCATTTTGCTCATACTGGCAGATAGATTGAAGATCAGTGTTTATCTAAGTTAGAACAGAACATCCGGTAACTTCGTGTTCTTCGATTCATATCGAATATTATGTTGTTATGAATATGTGTTGTGGATGCTCAAGGAAGTATTGCTCGATGCATAATTTGTGTTATCTAAAAATATTGGTGTGTTATACTCGAGTAGGGTGAAAGCTAGGAGGTACCAGGTTGTCTCATTGGGTATCAAATGTGAGAAAGTGATGATTGTGTTAGATAATCTTGATCAATCAAAATTTGATGTCCAGGAATTGAAAGTAAATCTTCTGAATGCTAAGAGATTCATTGAGTCATTGAAAGATAAAATCAATAAGTCTAGGGAGAAGAGAAGGGAACTCTGTGATCAGATCAAGCAGGATGACAGTAAGTGCATTGAAGACAATTTAGTCAAGCCCTGAAGGAAAAGACAGAAGAATGTGAAAAAAATTTCGGAGAGAATATAGTTCTGAAGCATGAGATGGAATCTATTATGATGAGAATGACTAAGGAGATTGAAGATAGAAAGAAGAATGAAGAAAATCTTTCCCATTCCCTGAAAGAGAAATATGAAGAATGCAACCGAATTACTGATGGATTCATTCAGTTGGAATAGGAGTTAGAACAAACCAAACACAATGAGGAAGAACTTGAAAAGCACATTGTTGATCTCAGAGATGAACTTGCTACTATAAATGAGTACAAGGAGAAGTTCAAGGTTAGCTCAGCTAAGCTTGATGAATTGATTAAAGGTCAGATGACTAATGGTGACAAGCGAGGTCTTGAATAAGAGGAAGGTGAAAGCTCTGGATCTGGACAAAGGAATTCTGGGCAAAGGAGATTCAAACAAGTAAATCAAATGAACAACACTGGAACGTATCTGGTAAGACAACGTAATGCTTAAAGTTTCAATGGTTATTGTTTTACTTGTAATAAATTTGGTCATATGGCAGCTCAATGCAGAAGTAGAATGAATTAAAATGGTCCATCATTCTCTGGTCAGTGCTTTAACTGTAACAAGTATGGTCATAAGTCGAATGAATGCAAAAATGTGGTGAACAACTTTCATAGAGATGTCAAATGTTATACATGCAATAGATTTGGCCATATTGCTAATCAATGCAGATTACGAGAAAATCAATGGAACAACTAGTCTAGACAAAGAAATGTGGTGTGCTACAATTGTAACAAAACCGGTCATATTGCTAGATTCTATAGAGGAGGTATGGTAAATCAAAGAATAAAGATGCAGAAGGATGTAAAAGGAAAAGGGAAGGCTACTATAGATCAAATCAGAAAGTAGATGAAGAAAACTTGGGTAAAGAAGAGTCCCTCTATTGCAGAAAATGAGGCAGCACTAGAATCAGCTTCTGGTAATTCCTCTGGGAATTAGTTTTTAGGATTTTAGCCTAGGGGGATTTGTCAATAAAATATTTCAAACCCCTTGCCAGTGATTGACACTGAGATGTGGATAAGTTCAGTAATTGCATTGGTGATCCACAGATGTTGTTGAAAAATTAGAGAGAGTATTTATGTATAATTGAAGGTTCACAGAAGAGTTATCTTTCACAGTGTATGAAAATAGGGTATTCGGATGAGTTAGGGAAAAAGCATTTATTACATCAAAAAGTTAGGTATGCGAGTGATGAAAAGGTCATTTCTATCTTTCATTTGTCACTTTGCACTTTGAGAAGAAGAATTTTTTGAGCTCTAAAGCAAACTTTGGTGAAATTTGGGAGAATTCAAGTGTGAAGACGATTTGAAGCTCAAACCCTACTCCAAAAAAAAGGTATTTATTAGGAAATCTTGTAAACCTATGAATTTGTTGAAATGTCTACTCCATTGGTGGTTGAAGTAAAGGATAGACCCCGTCCAAAATTTAAATGGCACCCTTTCAAGTATGTTGAGACCGAGCCCTTAGGTGCATTTTTGTCTGTGTCGTACGAAGTTTTACACATTGAAGATATTAGGGTATATATTCATGCTGATATTGAGGAGCTAGGAAGCTCGCAGTTGTTGAATCTATATTCCAAACACATTGTTGGAGAATATTTATGTGTCAAGCCCGAATTCAAAATCCTAGAGGAAAAGAAATTCACGTAGTTTGTGAAATTAATCGTGTTCGATGAAAGTGAATGGGTCTGGTATATCTTGAGTTAAGTCCATGCAGAATTTATGTGGTTGAATCAACCTTTCAAGATAACAAAATAATCTATAAGAGTTGTTACAAGTCTAAATTCTTTCGGTGGTTTTCCTATTTTGAAGTCGGTAAAAAATCAGATAGTCACAGATGCGACTGGTTCGACATTTGACAGAAGAGAAATGACAATTGATAACATCACCGATATGGATGTCAAATTTTCCTCAATGGTCATTGGTTATAAGATATATCACTCCAACAGAGAAAATTTTGTATCTGGTACTGCCATATATGTAGCTTATTAGATGGTTAGGGAGAATGCAGAGTATGATTTGTGTGAATTGCTTCGAAGTCATCTTATGGAGAATCTTGTGAAGATAAAGAAAGACAACAAGAATTCTTTTAAATATGGTAATCTGCTACTATTTTTATTCTTTTATTTCATGAATGAAGTTATGAGAGTCAGGAAAGTGGTGATAAGCCTGTTGGTGTTCAAATTAGAGACATGTTATTCAATTTTGGTGATAGTCAAGTTAGGAAAAATGCAATCTGGGGATATCTCAAGAACTTTTAGAATGAAATGCAAGAAAGGGAAAGGATTCCCACTTCTATTGTTGAGAAGTACAAGGACACAATTTGTTTTATGGTGGATATTAATCAATGCTTAATGGAAGCAGTTGATCCCAAAACCGTTTGGATTATGCCAATGGGATATGAAGTCAAGGAAGGAATCTTGGAGCTATATGTGCAACATTTGTTGAGTAAACCTTTGGATCCATCTGAAGAAAGGTTCAGAACTTATGCAAAAAAGATCATGCAAGTCCATGAGCAATTAAAGAAGCAAAAGATAGTGAGAAGATTAAGGAAAGAAGTGGAAGTATTTTCAGAAAGTATGGGAATAGCTGCAGAAGCAGTAAGAGAATCCAAAAGGAAGAGAGAACAAGCAGATGCTAAAAAAGGGAAAGAACCTAAAACTGAATGCTAGTCTGGAAACATCCTCTGCTTGAACTAGAACAACAAGGAGTTTTGTACCCCTATTCGATCATCCAGAGAAGTCAGCCCCTACAAAATCTCAAGACAAGGCTTCCGGTAAGAGGAAGAAGAACAAGAGCACAAGAACCTATGAAGTCATCTCAAAAGATAAGGAGACTGAGTCAGATGAAGGTGTGAAAGAAATAAAGGCTACCGGCACTCAGGCTACAAAGGTAACCAAGAGAAAAATTTTCGGTGAAGAATAAAAGGAAAAGAAGAAGGAAAATTTGACAAACCAGGTATGAAAGTTGAAGAAGTTGAGAATGTTGTTGTCAAGGATGGATGAATCAAGACAAAGAATTCTTGAGGAGGCAACAATAAAACATCTAAATATTTTCAATAAAGTTCTTGTTGAAATTATGTCTGGTTTATCTAAGAGTCTGTATGAGGTTTTGGAGATGAGAAGAGTAAGTGTTAGGACAAAAGAAGAGCATATGAGAAAGAGAATTCTTGCAGACTTATGTCCAAAAATGTCTATTGAGGAGATGAAGTCGATCCTGAACAATGCCAAGAAGGAATTTAAAAGAAAAACAAGGTTGAACAAACTTATGATTGGTGAAACTGATGTTGTTGCTGATGAAACCAAGAAAATATTAGAAGCATTTCTATCAAAGAACAAGATCAATGTTGAAGAAGTGAATGTTGAAGATGTTGTATCTGATCCAGTAAATGAGGAGGTGAATGTAGATACTGAGGATATTTAGATTCCTCTTGATGTGGATAATACATAAGTACCTATGGAGACTGAAGCTCCTAAGGTTGTATTAGTTGAAGGAAAGGATATGCCAAATGAAGAAGTTGAAGCTCCTAAAGGAAATCAAGAAATAGTTACTGAAGAACTAGAAGTTGAAGAAAAGAAGGCCGAAGTCAAGGAAATTCTAGTGGAAGCAAGAGACACTACAGAGGCAGTGAAGAGTTTTTTGGATGAGCAAAAAGAAGATTTTGATCTTGAGTTGGGAGATGCCCCTATTCATTTATCTACTTTGTCCCCAATTCAAAATATAAAAGTTACATTGTTTGCACAAGCTAAGGATAGGGAAGAAATTATGAAATCCCACATTGAGGATAGTGAATTGTTGAATCTTGCATATGGTATTCTGGAGAGGATCATGCCTACTCATGTCAAGGATCAATCTGGTTCCTCCTCAGGTGAGCTAAAGAAACTTATAAATTCGGTAAGTACTCATTTTGAGTCACTTGAAAAGTCAGCTTTGGTCAAAGTTCAGAAGGAGTTTGATGTCAAAAGGTTCAATAGCCTGAAAGGTATGATAGCTCGAGATAAATCTATGTTAGCTGCCTGTGTGAAGAATGTTCATAATGCTCTATCTGAAGGTGGAAAATTTTATAATACATGCTTGTCTTTGTCAAAACTTACTGAGGAAAATGAGAAGGTTAAGGATCATGAGAAAGAGTTAGCTACTATTTTTTGATGGTTTTGATCCTTTAACTATTTTTTTTGGAACGCAAGAAGGTCAAGTTATCTCTTTACTTGAAAAAATAAAGAGTCTGAAGCATGAAAATGATAGAATTATGGGAAGAGCCTGTGAACTCAGAGGTTTAATTGGTCCAAAAATGGAAACTATGTTGAGTGCTTTGAAGGAAGCACAAGATGCTTTGGTGATGAGTGACCCTGCAAACATGGAAACTGCTAAGATGCAATCTTATTTTCTTTGTGGTCATATAACTATTATGTGAGTCTTAAGAAGTGTTGGGACTCAAGCTTGCACTTGTTGAAAACAAGTTTTGCAGACATTTTCTATTTTTTGTAAATTGTTGTACTCATGCAATCAGAAGTTTTTGTTGAGTTTTGTATGCGGATTCCCTATCTTTTCAATTGATGTCAAAGGAGGAGAGTAGATTAGTGAAAAATGTATATTCATCTAAGGGGGAGCTGTAGTTTTGAAGATCTTTTTGGAGTTTTGGTTGGCAGTGTATTTTTGTTGGTACTAATCCAACACTTAGTCATTTTTTCACTAAGTGTTGCCATCAATGCCAAAGGGGGACATTGTTGGAAAGAGACACTGCACATGCTTTATGGTGTTGTCATTGATGGGAACCCTTGTCAGCTAGTCGATCCACACATTGCATTTTGCTCATACCAGTAGATAGATTGAAGATCAGTGTTTATCTAAGTTAGAACGAAGCATTCAGTAACTTTGTGTTCTTCGATTCATATGCAGATCTTTCGTTGTTATTTTTTGTTGTGGATCTCAAGGAAGTATTTCTCAATGCATAATCTGTGTTATCTAAAAATCTTGGTGCCTAGTATCAATTTGGGTGAAATCTAGGAGGTTTGATTGTCTAATTTTCTTTTCGTTAGTGTTTGAAGGCCGACCTGGTGAATATGGTGTGTCATGGATATATGAGGAGTTATTTTTTAAATTTTTTTGTGTTCGAGCATCTTAATTTGGGTCGTCACTATGCTGTGGTTGAATCTTGTGGATTCGCATTGAATGTTTTGATGATTTAAAGCCGATAGTTCATGAATATTTCTTGTTTTGTTTAAGCCAACCTAAAGCGTTCGAATCTCTTGTAGCGGATATATATAAGTGATTGATTATATCATTTTGATTTTTGTTCAATGTGAGTTGATGTATGTTGCGAATATCAAAAGATCGGGAAAGCGATTAAGCACAGTTTCACTTTAAGGATTTTTGTGAAATGAATTAAGGCAGAGCAGAGCGAAGAGAAGAATCAGTCTAAAGGAGCATAATCTAATTATTGAGCTTAACCGGAACTGTAATCAAGAATTTGTAGATGTTACTTTCTCAATTCAAATCCTTGGAAGTATTCCAAACTTTTGTAAGGTAGTGAGCCTTTAATATTTTGAGTAGTGAGCTATAGGCAGTGTGCATGAATGTAAGTGTATTCCCATTTTGTAATCATTCCTTTTGAGTATACTTAGATTATATTGTGGATTGGCCATCCACCGTGGTTTTTCCCCTAACAGGGTTTCCACGTAAAATCCTTGTGTTATGGTGTTGTGGTTGCTTACTTTATGTTTATGCATATTTCTTTTGGTTGAATGTTATCAGTACTTTGTTGATCAGATTAATAAAGCTAAAAATTGCACAACACTGATTCACCCCCCCTCTTAGTGTTGCTTGATTCGAACAGTAACTTCTTGACACGCCAAGCAAAGGAGTACCTTCCCTATTTGCTTGATTGCCTCAATCAAAAATTGGACATGGTAAGTAACTTCTTGGAGTGGTGCTACTCCAATGCACCACTTTAAAATATGTTTCAAAATTGGACTTGGTTAGCCACTACAAATAAGGATTTTAATGACCATATTTGGGATAAACTGGTGCCATACACACAACAATTCACTCAATTAAGAGGCCTTCCAACCCTTATAAAAATCTAATGGTTTTAACACATCACAAAGATACTAAGGGAGACATTCATCGGTATGGGACAACAACAACTAGTCGGTTAATGACTTTAGTCACAACCGATTATTTATATAGCGGACCAAAATGAAAGCATTGCTTGGGTCATTCACTCTCACAAGTTGGGAGGCAGGCCCTTCTAAAGGTAACACATGTTTGAAGCATAAAATTATTTTCGTCACCCAAGATTTCCAAAAGGTGCAAGGGGAGAGGATAAGTGCTTCCAAGTAGAAACTTAGACTTGTATGTTTCTCTTCACCCAAGATCACACGAAGCGCAAGGGGAGTGGATACACACAACAATAATACATAAATAAATCAAGCACATGTTCATTTTAAACCATCATAGCAAAATGAGTTCATTTTAAACACCAATTTGAAGTGTGAAAGTTGTATAGTTCAATTTTAATCCAACAAACAAAATGATGTGAGGGTTCAATTTTAACCAATTTGAACATTCATTTTAAAGCCCAAAAGAGATTTAGTTTGGTCCTAAAGCATGAAATAAAAAAAGCATCATAAATGGGTTATAATTGCCCCAAAAGTGTTGAAACACTTGTTACAATTATAAGATTAATGAAAAAATGTGCCTTCACTTCGAATTTTATCATCCAAACCTACAAAACCAGTTAGCCTAAAAAACCAAAACGAGAAGTCAAAGACATGTTAGCAATCAAATGAAATCAAAAAATTAAAACACATGTCAAAATTTAGAGCAAATGTGAGGTTGTTTGGTTCAAATTTATCCAACATTGAAAGCTAAATTTTATCTTTTCACTAAGTGTTGAGAAACACTTTTATAAATTTGGATTATAACAACTTGAGATAATGACAACTTTCTCAAGTCTTGATCAATTTTGAAATTGTAAAATGCTTTGGAAAGCTAAACATGAGATCTTCAAAACCCAGTAACCTTTTTGCAAGATTAATCATATATAATTTACTAAAAATGAAAGAAAATCATGCATTTAAGAGATTAAACCCAGAATTTAAAAAAAACAACAAAATTAATGATGGATGATTATAACAACTTGAGATAACGACAACTTTCTCAAATCTTGATCAATTTTTAAATAGTAAAATGTTTTGGAAAGTAAACATAAGATCTTCAAAACCCAGTAACCTTTCTACAAGATTAGTCATATAGAATTTATTAAAAATGAAAGAAAATCATGCATTTAAGAGATTAAACCCAGAATTTTAAAAAAACACACCAAAACTAAAAATTCAATATCTTTTTCAATTCTTGATGAAATTGAGTGCCGTAAAAAGCTACAGAAAGGTAAGACTGACATATAAAAAAACCTGATAGTCATTTTTCAAGCTTTAATTCGCCTAATTTTCTATGCTTTAAAAAAGTGACAGGTTTCAAGCAAAATTTTGAGTGTAACCTATAAAATTTCTCAAAAAAACACTCAAAACATTAAAGTTGGCCCTCCTTCTAGCGCCAAAAAGTGGATGTAAATCTTAACTAAGCTAAACATGATTATAATAAGCAATTTAAAACAATGTAATTAGCTAAATCAAGTTACAATCCCAATGAAATTATTGCAAATTTAAACTAGGAATAAAATTCAAATTGCACAAAGAATCCTAATTAAACTCAACAAACCTCATCCCATTGGGGGATTGGTGCTGTATCGGATGTGGAATTCAGCCCTTTCCTAATCCCATTTTGTTGAAATAAGCTTGGATGATGTTGAAGCAAATGCTCTCAAATGGATGTGATAAAATCCAATTGCCCTGAAAGATAGTGATAGCAATTGGAGTATGCAAATGTGTGTGAGTTTCAACATCATGACTTTGATATTAAAAGATGGATCCATTTGTCTCCAAATAGTGACCTATTTACAGGAGGAAAAATGAAAATGAAGGGTTGAGATCAAAAAGGTTAATCAATGGTCAAAAAGGAAGGAAGATGGAGGCATGGATCATGGATTCTCATCAATGGATGAGAATCAATGATCATATGGATCAAGGAAATAATCAAGTGTTCATATTCTTCCAAACAAACACACATTCAAAACTTGCACAAGAAGTCTTGTAAGTTTGTTATGAGGGAGAATATTCCTTTTTTCAAATGAGTGAAGAAAGAGAATATTCTCATGGGTGAGGGAAATAGATATTTAGTTAATTAAAACCAAATTTGATTGTGCAAAGGAATATTCCATGGGAATATTCCCTTTTTGGAGGAATGATATCAAGGGCTCAGATCGATTTGATCTATCAACGGTCAATAATGAAAGGAGGATGAAACATGGATCATGGATTCTCATCAATGGATGAGAATCAATGTTCACATGGATCAAGAAAACATCAAGGGCTCATAATCATGCAAACAAACACACTTTGCAACAACTTTAAAAGGTTGTTTCAAATTTTGTTTGGAATGATCATTTCCTTTTTTAGAGGAAAATAGGAAAATATTCCTTTGGAATATTCCCTATGCAAGTGGATGGGGGGAAATTAGCAAATTTAGTAATTAAAACTAAATTTTAATGTGCAAGATGAGGAATGTGAGGATATTCATTAAATTATTGATTTATTTAATGAAAGGGGATTTGAGGATTTAATTAAATAATTAGGATTATTTGATCAAAGATTGAATAAATGATGAATCTAGATGAATTTAATTAAATAATTTGGATATTATTTAATTAAATGGGAGGATTAATGTTAACATGATGAATTAATCAAATAATGTGAGTTATTCAATTAATAGGAGATTTAGGTGAATTTAATCAAATAATTGACATTATTCAATTAAATAGAGGAATTTAGGATGAAATCAAAAGAGATGATGTTAGTTATCCAATGTGATCCATCGAGACATTTTTAAGTGTCTACACTAAGACAAGAGTTATTGGAGAACCTTCAGAAGACCAAAGAGTCTAGGTATCCCTTCTAGTATGGTACCTTGATTATATGCTTATTGCTTTACTTTCTTAATGAAGTTCTCGTACAAAGAATATTGTGTGGTTGAATGATAATCCAATTGCTATTCAAATTAGAGACCACTTGAGAAGTTTGGGTAATGCAGATACTCAGAAGACTGCTTTGTGGGGCTTCTTTAAAAAAATTCAAGAAAACATGCAAGTAAGAGAAAGGATTCCCAAAAGTGTTGTGAAAAAGTATAAAAAATGATAATTTCTTCATGGTCAACAAATATTACTGCATTATGGAAGTTGTTGAACCTAAGACAGTGTGGATCCTCGAAATGGGATATGAGATAACAGAGGATGTGATTACTAGATCTAGCAAAACATATGTTGAGTATGCCTAGAGATCTTATAGAAGGAAGATATGACACATATGAAGAAAAATCCAATGTGGGACATATGGAGTAAAAGAAAAAGGAGATCAAGAGAAATGTTTAGAAGATGGAGGCACAAGTTGAGGAAATGATGGGTATATCAAAGATTCCCACAGAGAAATCCAAAAGCATATTTAGTCCATTGGAAGGTGATTCTATCACTAGAAGGTTAGGAAGGACCTCTACCCCATCTTTAGTAGTTCCTAAAGTCTCAGGAATTAAACATGCAATTGGTTTGAAGAAGAAAGCAACTACTAGTGCCCTTGTGACAAAGCAAACTCCCAAGCAGAGAAGAGTAAAGGAAAAGAATAAAAGAGAGATATATTGGGTATGATGATGATGATGATGATGATGATGATGATGATGATGAAGGACCTAAGTTGGTCCAAAAAGGGGAATCACCATGTCTCTCAAGTAGAGACAAGTATAAAGAATACAAAAGTTGTTATTGTGGACACTAACAATGAAGAAGAAGTTGAGAAGCAGAAGCAAGCTTTTAAAATTCATGTGAGGGAGAAGGAGTCAGAGTCCAAAAAAGAAGAAAAACTAGCCAAGGCTGAGGGGAAGAAGAAAGAAAAGACCCCTCCAGAAAGAAAGCAAAAGCCCCTAAGGCTAGATGCACTGTTCAATGGTATTTTTGAGCATGGAATGTTGGAAGAAACTGCCAAATGTATTTAGATTTAGATGAATTAGACAAGGCTACAATAGAGGAAGTTATTGTAAAGTACATGGTAAATTTTTGTACTAGCTTAGCACATATTGAAGATCGGTTTCTGAGATATTTTAAGAATTTTTTGTGTGTGATAACGCAAGAGGAAATAGATGAGGATTCCAAAATAAGGGAATATTTCTTAGAGAATATTGGTTCTTCTCTTTTTGATGAAGATAAAGTAAAATTGGGACAATTGTATAACAAAGAATTTAGAACAAAACAAAGAGTCAACACCTTGATGAGCAAGGATAAGGAAGACATAGGGGGGGTGAAAAGTGAGACACTAGATAAGGTGGAAGAACTTGCAAAAGAATTGAGATGTCTTTAGATAGTGGAAGTGAAATGCAACATGACACAACCATCTTAGAAGTTAATGAAACTATTGAGCATGCATCAGAACATGAAATTGTAGAAGAGGATGTTCAAGAAGATGTGATAACAGATAATATCTCTCTGAATTTGGAGAATGTGGCTACAAAGGAACATGAGAAAGAGAAAGAGGACATCCTAGAGAATGATGAAGCACATAATGAACAAAAAATACTAGCTCCGGATGAGAAAATTGAACAAAGAAGAGAAGAGGACACTCAAAAGGTCCCAAAAAAATTAGAGACACAAAACATTGAAGATTTTCCTCCATCGGATAGTGAAAAATCTATTGAAGAAGAGAAGAAGAATAAGGAGAATCTGAAAGTGCTGAAAAGGAGAAGAGTAAGAAGAAGGAATAGGAAAGCACAAAAGTTGTTGGTGAATCCTCCAAAGCCTCTAGATATTCACAAGGGTTTATTGGACATGTAGTTGCAATTTGAACCATTAGTATCAACACAATTGCTACAACTTCCTATGCAACAAGGTCAAGTGGACATGGAAAAAATATCTCCCCTATAGAAGCTTCAACTTGGTGATGTACTTCGTGCTTCCACAAGGAAGGAGATATTACAAACCCACCAAAAGAGCACATAATTGATCAAGGAAGTAGTTAAAGTGTTGCAAGAAGGCATTCTCGAAGAAACCATTGATGAGTCCTTGTCTGGTGTGGAAAAGCTAAAGCTACTATTGGATTCTTTCAGAGACTCTTCCACTGATTTGGAAGAAAGGTTAGAAAAATAAATGAAAAAGAAGGTCAATGATAGAGGATTGACCAAAATATCAGACAATGTAGTGTTGCACATGCTAAACTGTAAGAAAATATGAGACATGTGCAAACGTGTTTGGATGAAGCACAAATCTTATTTCATTTTTTTATAAAGTGGCCTAACTCAACCAAGAGAATCAAGGATCAGATGGAATCAATTGAGTCATAGATTGCTAAGGCCTCTAGAGTCTATGATCTAGTGTGTGACACAGGTGGTGCTACAAGGACTACGATAGAGAACTTGCATGGACAATTTTTCCAACTGTAGGAACATAAAGAAAAGATAATTATGCAGTACTTTCAACTGAGGGATCTAGTAAGTGCAAGGCTTACCTCCTTGACTGGTGTAGTAGCACATGCAGAGAAGTTGGCACAAAAGAACCTAGTACCTAGTTCACCAAATGAAGGATAAGACCTCCTTATGCAATTTGAAAGCCAGAGTTGCATACTTACCTTCACCAAGAAGGACTAGGAAGTTGGAAAGAAGGACTAGGAGACACACCTTGCCAAACTAAAGGTGTCCTACAAGGGTATTCTACCCTCCTCTAGTTGATTATGTATATTTTTGTTTTATTTATGCAATTTCAGTTTTCCTTGTACATATGTGAAAATATTAGAGAATGTTGCAATACATTTTTTTTTATCATTTTTGATGGATAAATTTGTAAGGGGGTTGGAAGTGTTGAGCATAGGAGTGGAATAATAAGGGGGAGAATTGTTAAGGTAGTTTACAAAGTTTGATATTGAGATCCCTTTGCCCTTGATGTCAAAGGGGGAGTAGTTTGAGAGTTTTTTAGAATGAGTTTCCATCAACGGAAAAGGGGGAGATTGTTGGAAGTTTGTCATTGAGAAGATTGGTGGATGTATGGCAGATGATGCTACTATGGTGTTGTCATTGATGTCAACATTATTGTAGTATCAACATTGATGTATAGCTGATGTTTGATGAATATGGAAATGTCAACTCATTGTACAGTTGTAGAAGTGTTGGCTCGAAGCAGATTGAATGTGTTGGATAATTACATAAGTCCATAATATAGTTTTTCAGTGTTTAGAGAACCTGTTTTGTGGCTCACATTGCTTAGCCATGAAGAATCTAGTTATGCAATTCTGAGGTAATTTTGGTGCATGTTGGAGGAATCTAAATCCCAAGTTTCAAGTCTTGAAGTCCTCTATAGTTGAAGTTAGAGTTGACAAAATATCATTTTGGATATGGAAAAATTATAGAGATAGAGTACTTGATTGGAATGCTCTACATTCCACCACGGATGAATGTCTTGCTATACAGTTTTGAGGGAGTGTTTACAGATGTTAGAAGTTTCTTTTTTCCAAGTGTCAAGAGCTTTGGAGGTCTGTGTGTCGAAATATTGATGAACAATTGGTTCATTCCATTGTTACCTCACTAGCAGTGCCGACCTAAAGGGTTTGAGGTCGTGTGGAGTTAAAGTTTGGATTAGACTTATGGGAGTAATTATAGGTCCCTGTTGACCTATTTTGATGTGCTACATGCTTTGGTTTATTCTACAAGGTGTGTATGGTTGGATCTTGAGCCAAAAGGTTGTTGGATTGCACATTTCATCTAATTAGGCCGACCTAATTGATGTTATAGGTGTTTGCGGATGTAATGCATATAAATGCAAGTTCATTTTGATGACAAGGATGATAAGCATGAAAATGTGATGCGATTATGATGAAAATATAATTTGATACAAAAGAGTATGATAATTGTAAGGCATGAAGTGTGTTAAATCAATTTACACAGCTTAATTAGAACTGTCTCTAGCATATTGTCGCCTGTTGTTTTCACCATTTTGGGCGACGTTTTCATTTCTCCATGCCCTAGTTTCGATTAGGGATTTCCTTTTTAAGGGTTTTTGGTGCCTTACAGTTGTCTTAAAACCTTTTTCGTACCCATCTGATCTTGTTTTTTCGATCTTACGGGTTTTTGATTGTAGGGTTTTTTATGCCCTAATTTTAATATGAGTCGACGGGCCGTACGAGTTAGGGTTTTGTGTTTCACGCCCTTTTCATGTACTTTCCTTAGCTTGCACAATCCAATCTCAGTGGTCTGGGTGGAGTCAAGCTCAATTTTTGTATCACCGCATCCTTTTTAACTCATGTCCAAACTGGTGTCGAAGTGCAGAGAGAATCCGCTTAATTCTGATAAGTACATGGTGGAATCAAATCCAGAAATGAATTTATCCATTGAACTTTCACATGAGGTTTCGATCCGATTCCAATCCCACGTCTGCCTCTGATATGTTCTGATCCTGGTTCTGATCTCGTTAACTTAGCGAGTTTGGGTCATCGAATGTTATGGGATATTGAAACTTTGTAAGTTTCAGTTTCTAATCCGATTTCGGTTTCGGTTCTGATTATGTTATTTGTTTCACCTCTTAGATTCCTAATTTTCTCCCAGTCCCACTCCTGGAAGGTTCAAAATTTCACTAAGTATGGAGGGTTTCCTAGAGAAGAATAGAGAAGTGTGAAAGGATAACATTTGTAATAAGGATTTTCATACCTTCTGTTGGTTTAATCCAAGCTTGTCTTGTAGAAATAAACAATGTCAAGAACATCAGAGGAAATCTCATAGAAGGAAGGGCAAGTTGCAAAAAGCTCGAAGGGAGCAAAGCCCAAGAAGATCAAGGTGGAACAACTGCCTTACACCTTGAGATACAAACATCAAGATGCTACTCTCACAACTAGCAAGTTAGATTCGAAGTGGGAAGAAATCACGAACATCAATCTAGGCCCATTCAACTGTGAGGAGTTTCTTATGGAAAAATTCTATGAAGATGTGAGTGGAAGGTCTAAGAGAATAGCTCAATCTGGGCTAGCACATGTTACACTTTTTCCCTTATCATTCCAATGCCCAGATCTCATAATCACTGTAGTAGGGGCTTACAACCATTTATCAAGACAATGTATGGACCTCCAAGGGAATGTGATCATTGATCTATCCCCATAGATGATGAGGTTCATGTTTAATGCACCTACCCCAAAGAACCCCAAGTAGTTGACTAAGGCAAAAGCATTGGAATTGTTTAACAGGGAAAAGGAAGCTAATAGGTCCCACATGAACAAGAAATGGTTGAGAACTGAGAAGAAATCCCTCACTAAGGTTCCTGAACAACCCAAGAGGGGAGACTTCAAGAAGGAGATTGATGATCTAATCTTGATGTTTTCCAGAGTATTTGGGAAGAAGGACTCAACATACTTCAAGGAATGGATGTTTCCATTCATTCAAACCATTCTAGATGGTAGGCAACAATTTGATTGGGGTATGATTTTATCAGACAACTTGCATAACCAAATGCTCAAAGTGGGGTAGAACAAAACCTTCTTCATGACTTCTTATGTCATATATTCAGATACAAGGAGGGGCATATTCCCCGGATTAAATGTAGTGGGCACATTACGAGAGGCTCTTGGGAAAAATAAGGCATGGGAGCATTATGATCAACTAACCTTGCAAACCTCAAAGCTGCATTATAGAAGGTTCAATGATGCATTCCTCTATTTCATCATCAACCGGTTGACAGGGGATGTTGGATACAGAATGAGTAGAGATGCTATGGATTTTATTACTGAGTGGGAACATTGGTACATCCAATAACCCAAGTTCTCCTATTTTAGATTGGCAGGATTTGATGGACATCCTCATCAACTTCCAAGATGCTGTAGTGATAGGATAGTGCTTATGGAGTTAATTTATTAGGCTCTAGGGGTTAATGCAAAATTTTCCAACAAACACAAGCCTGGATGCCATAAATTCCCCATGAAATTAGGAGAATATTGTTGTGCTCATAATTTGGCTACAAAGGCAGTATGTGAAGAGTTGAGATATTTAAACTTGGGCTTGTATACATCTAGGAAACATTTTGATTCGAAGCACAAAATGAATGGCATAGCTCCTACCATTTTTGACAAGCATTTTAACTTGTTAGAGGATTTTTGGATTGATATGCAGGATGATTATGATGTGAGGAAAAAAATTATGAAAGGCTTACCATCACATAGATGATTGAATATGGGGTAAAGGAAGATATTCTTGATACACTATTAGATGATGGTGTAGTTTTGGACCCCATGTATGAAACTGAGAATATAGGAACTAAGAGCTTGGACCCAATAAATTGGGATGAGGAAGAATTCATTGATATCAAACAACTTGCTAGGACAGTGATGGATAGAAGTATACAATGGGTAGTCATGAGGATCAAGGAACCAGAAGCTCAATCTTCAAAGAAGAGGAAAGCAATAGGTACCCAAGGATACAAGAGAAAAAAGAGGAGGAAAGCTCCTAACGAGCGAGGAGATGTTGATCCAGGGATGCCTACTAAAGAAGCTCTTGAATCACAAGGTGTAGAAGTTACTACTGCTGGAGAAGGAGCTTCATCTCAACCTTCCCTCCTAGAGGAGTCTACTAGGGAAGTTCCTTCAGGAAGCCTTCATGAGCAGGCTAAGAAAGATAAACAAAAAGAGGTTGAGATTCATGAAATTGACACTGATTCTGAGGCTACACAATTAGACCATGAGCCTCTTGTGACCCCAACTACTGAAGACATTCAAGATATTGGAACCGAGCATATTTTGACTACAGAGGATTAGTAGAAATTGTTTGAGGATGCCAAGAGAGAGGTTGATGCCAAAGCACAAGTTGAGGCACTTGCAAAGCAACAAGAGGTTGAAGCCATAGCCAAGACTAAAGAGCTTGCAAGGCAGCATAAGGAAAAGGAAGACCTCCTACAACAACAAAAGGAAAATGAATGGAAAGTCAATGTAGAGAGGGAGAAGTTGGCCCTCTTGCAGAAAATTCATGACCTTGAAGAGGAAAAGGCCTAGTAGAGGAGGGAAAAAGAGGACCTTGAGGCCAAGGCCAAGGCTACAGAGGAGGCACAAAGGAAAAAGGATGAAAAAGATCTCTTGCTAAAGAAATTGGAGGCAGAAGAACAAGCCAAGCATGAGAAAGAAGTAGCCAAAATGTTGGATAAGGTTAAGAAATTAGAAAAACAGAGAGATGACATACTAGAGCATAGGAGATTGGAGGAGGAAAGAGAAAAAGCTAAAGTTGATAGACTTGCATAAGAAATGGTAGAAAAGAAGCAACAATAAGAGGTTGATTCCCAACCTAAGGTAACAATTCTGCAACCTCTCTCCTCTACCACTTCTTCTTCATAACAAGTGGTTACTCTTGCTGCCCCAACATGGTTGAAGCTTAACATGGAGAAGAAGAAAATAGTCTAGCCCCAACCCCTGAACTGGGATGACATGATGAAAGAGATTGAGAAGGAGAGGCCCAAGAAAAAGGCTAGAGTCCTTCACTCCACCAAACTAACAGATGTTGGGGAGATTGTGGCTGAATGTGCCATTCCCATGATGGACAATGACAGATTAGAGATGCAGTTGAGTAATTATCAATTGGGTACTGTAAACTTGGGAAGGCCTACAAGAAACTGGCAAATGGACTTGATTGATATTGTGGCATCCTCCACCAAGTCAAGAATGTTAAAGGACAAGAAAAGGAAGGATGAGGTCAAGGCTCAATTAGATCAATTGCATAGGTTCTTAAAGGACCTATCCTCTCCTATTTCTATACAATATGTTACTCCACAAACACCCATTTTGTTAAGCAAGAAAGAAGTTGATGATCTTGTTGAGATGAGAAGCAAGGTGAAGATTTTAGATAAATGGATTGATAGGTTGAACCAAGAGGTGGAGGAATTACTTGTTGAAGCCCAAAAAGTTCATAAGGAAGCATTGAATTCATCCAATGATATGACGACATATGTTGAGGTCCTTTGGAAGCAAGAAGAAGAATACAGGGAGAATGTGAGGAAATTGAAAGAAATTGCTAAACTACCTCAACAAACACTCCTTGAACAATCTATTCTTGAAGAAGGTAATGAGGATTTTATTAATAAAACCATTAACATTATCAAATTCAGGACTTCATTCATTTTTTCCCATAGAAATGAGGTGCAACAGGTTGGAAAGGATTTGACAGATCAAATTGTGGAGTTAAAAGTAATCATTGCTATGATGGTGAATGAAGATGTTCTCGTCAAAGATGGTTTCCCTCTTGATGAGTTGAGAAACAAATGGGTTAATAGATTTCAAGAGGCAATGTAGAAGGGAGATAATGGTGATGACTTATTAATTGACAGGTTCATGGATATCAAGGAGGTAATTAAGATTGTTCAGAAGGAGCTTGTCAAATTAGATGATATGTAGAATTTCACCTCTACTGAGTTAAAGAGAATAAAGTTTGAGGACAGTTGGGTAGATGGGCTGGATGTATACATGCTTAAACAAGTGTTGGACAATTATGATGAGTACTTGCTTGAACAAAAGACAGGGGAGTAAGCATATGGAATATTATTTTTTGAATAAAGCATCAAATGATACGACCAGTTGGGCAACTCTCCCCTATTTTCCAGGATCATAACAAAAGTTCAACTAAAGATCTCACAGCAGTTCGACCTTCTCCTTGTGCATCAGATTTTGATACAGAGTCATTAGAAATTGAGCTAAAGATCATGATGGCCAGTTATCTTATGTAGTTCTAGTTGTTCCCTGATTAGTGGATCTCAATTTTTGATTGAATAAATTAGTGTTAGGACTTGTCTATATGTAGTTTTTCTCTCCATACATTGTAAAGATCAGCTAATTGAAGAGATATTGACTACCTAAGGAGAAAGTTAAGAGAATTTTACAGTTTCAAATTTTTTTTACAGCTTTATGCAAAGACACTTAGATATTTTTACAGTTTTCAATACAGTTTTATGTTATTTTCAGAACTAGTTTTAATGATGATGTCAATGAACAAATGGTCATTCGTATGCCAGTGAATGTTGTGAATAAATGTCTCTTATTTGATGAAAATCAATAGAAGATTATGAATCTGAGGTTGTTTCCATTGATTTATTTGTGAATGAGATTTCTTGGTGTTATTGATCTATAAGTTTTAATGATGAGCTGGTGATATGTTCTTATTTGATCTTTGAAGTTTATGAATGGTGAATGATTGAATGTCTTGAATTTTCACTATGAATGAATGCAATGGTATGGATTTTTCTATAGATTGTATCATTTTATGGTTTAGTTGTTTGGAAATAATGCTCATTATGAAGTTTGTATGCTAAATTGAAGGAAATCTACATTTATGTTTTGTTGTCCCGAGCTTTGTTCTATCTCTTGATATTTATTTACACACCCAAACGTAGATTAATTTGTATGATGCAGTTTGTATCCCTTTTTACCAACAAGCCCCTTGAACATGACAGTTGCATAGGCCATTGAACAACATCAGCATAGTTGAGAATCAACTACAGAGACCTTGGAAGATAGGTTGCTTTAGGTTATTTATCTTTTTAAGGAGAAATAGGGTAGAAATATTATGTTTTAACGTTGCGGTGTTACATTGACCATCAACACAATGGAATGGTGCTATGAGCCACATTGTTTTTTCTTCAACTCATGGGTCCTAAACAACTACATCAAATATTTGTGGTGGGAATATGAATGCTAGGGGAGGCCTTGTTTCACACCCTAGGTTTCTTGATCATTCAATACTATAGGATTATGAAAATTTCTCTCAAGAGACCTAAGTGTAGAACCCTATCAAACTATGATAGAGTGGTTCTCAAAAATTTTGGAACCTATAATTTTTTTCTAGACCTAAAGGTGCATGTGTGGTCCCTTGAAAAAAACCTCTCTTTATTTTCATCAACTCAAGACCATTTGATCATGGTGACAAATGATGCAATGTTGTAAAAAGCGTAATTTATGTTCAATAAATTAACACAACCTTGCCAGGAGCCCTATTTTTTGCTTTTTACCTCCTAGGTCTCAATCAGTTATGCTAAAACATAAATGTGCATTGGTGAATTCTAAGAAAGCCCCATTTTGCACCACAAGTGTCTCAATTATTCTAGACTATAGGCTTCCAACAAAGTCTCTTAAGGGACCTAAGTATAGAAAAGTTCTAAACTATGATAGAGTTTTTCTTGGAATTCATGACACCTATAAATGTTTCTTCTAAATTTACAGGTGCATGCAACGTCCCTCCAGAGTAACCTAGATCTCAATTTTTCTTATCTTGGAACCATTTGACCATGGTGATGATAGATGCAATTTTGATAAATACATTAGTGGTATTCAGATTAATGGTGCAACGAGCCATATTTTTTGTTCTTCACCTCTTATGGTTGAACTGACTAGCCAACATGTTGTGGTGCCTAAGTGAATTCTAGAGGAGACTCCATTTCATACACTAGGTATCCCACTCATTTCAAATTATATACTTATGATTGAGTCTCTTAAGAGGCTTAAGAGTAGTTGACTAGCAAAATTTAATGGAGAAATTCGCATCACTAATTCCACAAATCATTCACATTGAAACTTGAACTACTCTTCTTTAACATTTACAATATGACCTAGTTGAATTTGAAATATTTCATCACCAACAAACTCAAAATGTGTAATAAGACCACAACCATAAGACTTGAGATTATAAATGTATTAAAATATAGTCTCAAATGGACTACAACAACAATATACATGTGGATGCATCCTACGGTTTGAGATATCATGAAAAATTCCCTCCCTGAGTTTCAAAACCTTATGAAATGATAAAATATCCATCAGGTTTGCACCCTTGATACAAAATTATTTGCACTAAAGACCTCATGAAACACTCAACCATGAAGGACTTCTTAAGATAACTATTATTGTGATAAATTAAGATAAGTCCATAAGAAATATCTCCTTACAATACAAGAAATAGGGTAAAGCAATGACATACAAACCCAAAAAAACTCCTCAATCAAAATCATATGAAAACATTATCCATAAAATCTTACACACAATTTAAAGAGGCTAATGATGCTCCAAATTTAAGCTAGAGTTGTGAAATTTAACAAAGATGATCGAGACATCACTATTCATTCCTTTGCATTATGGAGTAGGTGAATATTTGTAAGTTGTATATCTAAACTTAGAAGGTAACAAGTGGTCTTCTTTCAATAAAATGAATATAAAACATAAGAAACCAAGGAAACTCTATGTGGATCTATCTATTTTTTGTTTCAATTGGACTTCAATATTGCCTATGTTAATTTTCAATAGATTCTACATTGTACACTACATATTAGTTTGATATAATTAATTTTTGGATGTTCTTGATTATTTATATAGTTCTTGAATAAACAGGAGAAATAGGTTTATTACCTTAAAAATATAAATTTAAATCATTATTATCACATTTTCCTTAAGAAATATATAAAGTTTTAGTCTAACATGGTATTTTGAAATATCTCAGGGGCCTTCCTAGTTTCAACCATGATCAAGATTATTCTACATTCTCTAATCATATATCTAGATAGACCTAACCATTACTCTCCATGTTGTGACTTTAACTATACTTTCTTTTTTAGTTATAGTTTACTTTAGTTCAAGCTATGAATAGTATCCCCCCCTTTGGAATCATAGTTTGGGGGCTCCATGAATCATATTACTCAATAACTCATGCTTATCTATTCAAGATATGAGGAATGGTTTGATCTAAAATAGAGGGAAGAGGGTGGCTTATTCATATAAGTATCCATTCCAAGCCTAAACACTTTAATTAAGTGGATAAATACACTTATGTGTTGATTGTATTTCATGGTATATCATCACAATATAATAAATTACCATGAGTATTTTATAATATTTGTAGGATTATTACTTAATGTCATACATTATTTATAAGATTTCAAATTAATTCTTTTAGTTATTTACATGAAAATAATCTTGGCCTACTTATATAAGCAATTTATAGTTACTTGAGTGTGGAGAAAATTAAAAGGATTCTTACCAAATAGATACCATATGTGCTTCCATGAAGATTTCTATAATATTAGTTAAAATCAAGATTCCATCAAATAATAATGTTCACATACTATTGGAAGCTTTGAATATTGAATGATGTGAAGAAAAAAATCAAGTCATATCAAATAAAATGTATCTAATAGTTTATCCAAAGATTAAAAAATAATTAATACTTAAGATGTTGGAGAACCTAATTGATAACATCAAGTAATTTACAAGATGATGGATTTTTGACTTAAACCATTATTATAGTGGATGGTGTTCTCAAAGGTCCTCATATGCTTCCCATGTATGTTTTTCCAAGCATTGTGGTGATGGGGGCTTTTGACTAATTCACAACCAAGATTGCATATATAATAGATGAGTAGGTCAGAGTAGAAACTAAATTATGGAGGTAATCATGATGTATGAATAAAAATAATAAACACACCATCATAAGAGTTTGATGTGCACTAGCCATGATGCTTACATGGCACTTGTATGATATCATATCATATATGGCATTCAACCCTACATCATATATACCTAGTAGCTTGAGTTTTTTACTATTAAAATTTTATAATAGTTATTGAGGAAATTCTACATCATATATACCTAGTAGCTTTATTAATGGGGAAGTGATATACTAGTGACTTGTTATTACACAAATATTTTTAGTAGAAGTGGTAAATAGAAAAGTTTTAACTAGGGAGAGCACACACTAATTCCATTGGCTATTCTAAATTGGACAGTGTATGAGCATTTATTAAACGAATTCGTGCCCAATAAGATAACTTGAGGCAAGCTTTGTAAAAATTGATACAATTTTTTTTTTAGAATATATGCACTTTCAACTGGCATCCATGAACCATATTACTCAACACCTCATGCTTATCTATTAAAGAGATGAGGAATGGTTTGATCTAAAATAGAGTGAAAAGGGTGGCTTATCCATATAAGTGTCCATTCTAAGTTTAAACACTTTAATTAAGTCAAAAAATCCACTTACATGTTAATTACATTTCATGGTATATCATCATATTATAATATAATTACCATAAGTATTTTATAATATTTGTAGGCTTCTTACTTAGTGTCATATCTTATTTATAGGATTTCAAACTAATTATTTTAGTTATTTAGATGAAACTAATCTTGGTATTTTTATAGAAGCAATTTGTAGTTGCTTGAGTAGGGACAAAATTAAAATGATTCTTACCAAATAGATACCATATACATGTTTCCATGAAGTTTTATACACCATTAGATAAAAACAAGCTTCCATCAAAGAATAATGTTCACATAATATTGGAAGGTTTGAATGATGAATGATATGAAGAAAAAATTCAAGTCATATCAAATATAATATATCCAATAGTTTATGAAAAGATTAAAAAATAATTAATACTTAGGATGTTACAAAACCTAATTGATGGCATCAAGTAATTTACAAGTTGATGTATTTTTTTACTTACACCATTATAATGGTGGAGGGTTCTCTCAAAGGTCCTTATATGCTTCCCATGTATGTGTTACTAAGCATTGGGGTGATGGAGGCTTTCTACTAGTTGACAACTTGATTACATATATCATAGATGAATAGGTCAAAGTAGTAACTAAATTATGTAGGTAACCATGATGTATGAATAAGAAGACTATAAAAACTATATTAGGATTTTGATGTGCACTATAATGCATACATGAAAATTATATGAAAATATGGCATATATGTCATTCAATCCTTATGCACGTCATAAATACATTCATTCAACCCTTATGCACAACATGTACATATGAGAGAGATGATGGAGAGAGAGGGAGGTAGAGAGAAAGATAGAGATAAATAATATGTACAAACCATTAAAACCATTTAAGCTACAAATATGCACAAAATATTTATATATAATAATCTCGATAAGGCCATGAGGGCATACAAAATCTCATCAAAATGTCATACAACGCCATGAGGCTAATATATATAGCATACACAAATTTAAATTTTTTATAGTGTACCTCAATAAATCCAATGTCACAATCCTCCCTATGAATATGCATGCTAGATGGTAATGTAATGCCTGCCTATTCAACCAAAGATTGTATTTTTAAACATTAAACATTATTATGAATGTAAACTATTATTATATTTTACCTTTGAAAAATATGCAAACATAAAACTTGTTGGTGGGATAGTCAATGGCATACCACCCTATGATATTACACCCTAAAATGTATAATATATATGTATAATCTTAAGTATATTCTATATTTAAAAATCAATTTACATTTAAAAAAATTAGGTTTAAAATATAAAATGGTATAAATTCATATAAAAATGCATGTATGTGATCTCAAGAAACAAATCATTTAGTAGCTCATCATTCATCACCATATTATTTGATGCACCACTTTGTACTATTGTATCACCCTTTGTGCTCCCAAAACATCTAAGATGACAATAAGTACTCTTGTGTGAGGTGGCACCCTATGCATCAGTAATTACTTCCAATGTTTGGGGTTTGATGTTGAAGCCTTCAATTTTGAAACTAATTCCATAATTAAAATTTTATTTTGTTCCAAATGCTCAACCAAGTCCTCTTGGATTTGTCTAGGTTTTGTCAAAAATGTTGGAGGAGACTTGGGTATTACAGGGTTGTCTTCATGCATTTTTCATAAAAATATGGTTCTGGATTAGGGTTTATAGGTTATGGTGTAAATAATTTTAGAAAAATAATAAATTCATAAAAAATAATCTATATTTTTTCAAATGCAAACATAATTTGGTTCCAAAACAATAAAATTTAACACTTACCTCTTCTATGGTGTGGCATTATCAATATCCTTTCCAAATTTGCAAAGCACAATCATGCTTTGGAGAAGATCAAATGAAGAGGGATTTTTGTGGGTCAAGGCCATAGGTTGCAAATATGAAGGTATATTTTATTTTTTCTTTTAAATTTAAAAAACACACTCATGTTATGCTGAGCATAAAACACAAACATGTTTTGGTGATTCCAAATTGTGCTCAAGTTTTATGCTCAACACAATGTGAGCATGTTTTGTGGTCTTCACAATAACATGAGCACATTTTTATCAAAATATTTTATTTGGTACATGTTTTATATACCAATTCCATGCACTTGCCTTTTATTATCTTGATCATGAGAGGTACAAGGATTACTATGGATTTTAAAATTATTATTAGGGGGAGAAGTTAAATATTTCCCCCATTGTTAACACTAGTTACTTATATCATTTTATTATTAATCAAATCTTGCACCTTATTCTATAAAAAAATACAATGTTGTTTCACATGCCCTTGAACTTTATGAAATCAATATAAAGTATGTTCATCATATCCATATGCAATTTTCTACATGGATGAAATCAATTGTCTGATGGGTGGAAAAGTAATCATATTAGCACGAATGAATTTTGAAGCACTTTATCTAAAGGCTCATATAATTCATAATATCAGATGTAGTATCCACATGTTGAGCACTAGGTTTGTTCTCTTTTCTTGTCATTTCCCTTTTGAAAATTATTTTTATTTTAAAAATTTGAAGGATAAGAATACATAAAAAGAGTAGGAGAAGAGTCATGTTTCAAAATATTAAAATCTATTAACTTTATTTAGATACATTCTTTACATGAGCAAATAAATCCATGAATGAAGCATAACTATTCAAGTATATTATACCCTTAATAAGTGAGCACAAATCCTTAATAAAGATACTTGGTAAATCATAATTAGGAAGGTGATGTTGCATCTTAAAGCACATAATAATTGGAATAAAATTGTGTAATCATTAAAGAATTTATTAGATCCATGAGCACATTCAAATAAATCTAAAAATGTAGCCTTTATACCCCTAACCACTTGGAAACGATTAAAGAATGATTTGAAAAATATTGAAAAAAATGAATAGAAATGGAAGGCATAAAGAAACTATGAATAACATAATCCTTCAAATTTTATGCAGAAAAATTAGGCCAATAACTTCACTTCATATAGAAAGTCTCAGCATGCAATTTGAAAATATTGTATATACATGTTAGGGTCACCCTTCCCATTATACAACTCAAAATAAGGTGCCAAAAAACCCACTAGTAAAGCATGTTTACCTATTTCGAAGACAACTAGGGTGTTGTGTCTTGGAATATACTCTTCTAAATTTTGGCCATTAGAGATAGCCTTAAGTTGAAAACCTGCATCATCTAGATTCTTCACAAATACATCAAGGGTAGAGGTAGGAATGATAGCTCTCAGAGTTTAGGAAACAATGTATATGTAGTGTAAAAAGGATGGGGGATAATATGGAAGGAAATAAGATAAGAAGGAAAACAATGCTATATGGTAAAGATAAAGTTAGAACATTAACATGTTGAGATTTAGGAATAACACTAATGATATAAGAACTATAAGGAGTAATCTTATCCCAATATATTTTGAGAAATACTTGAACCAAATTGTGCACTAAGGAGAAAATTACGTGAAGAATCAACTATGTAGAAGATATAACATCAGTAAGCTCTCTTGAAAAATCAATTTTGTAGTGGCAAATAATTATTGTTTATAAATATGTGTGACATGTTTGTAATCCTCCTTATGGTGATTAACATTTTTATTCATAGGAAATTTTTGGTTTTCTTGATGGATATTAGGATCCATAGAACCCATAAGTGTATCTTGATTGATGACATGAGATGCCATAATAGGATTGATAAGACAACTTCTTCTCAAAGGGAAAGGATGATATCATTGATACTTTAGGAGAAACATAATACACAAGCCCTAAAGGGTGAGAAAATAGTCACAAGATAAGGGTGCTAATATAAATCTTGGAAAATCATGCTCTTAGTTCTAGAAAATAAAATAGAAATTATAAAATCCCTAAATTAAAAAACATAGGGGGTGTAAGATATATTGGGTTCACCAAAATGAAAAGAAACATAAATAAGTATAATGTAACCTTTTCGAAAGTAAATAATTGAATAGTAGTCAAATTCACCCTAGAATATTTGACTTGAGATAGTAAATCAAAATTAGGAGAGTAGACTTTTCAAAATAACAAAGAAAGGTTAGGGTTACTTAGATTTAGGTGTGATGTGATGGTTTTGGACTAGAAACTATTATCTTCTGATCAAAATAATACTTGGATTCAGCTCTATGATGCTTAGTTAGATGAAAATTTAACTTTTCTTTGATAAGTGGTGAACTCTTAGTAAAGTCAATCTTTTTTAATTTTGTTGCATGAAATTGAACTTTATGTGTAGACTCAACTTGAGAAAATGTTACATGAAGTTGAATTGGAAAGTATTGTAATCTTGAAACTAGTTTGCCTTTCCTTTGAGTATGTAGAATTACAACAAGGAATTGGTGGTGTTTATAAACACCTTTGAGGAGTTTTCTAAGTGAGTGTCATATTAGATCCTTAGTCAAGCCACTAGGCATGTTAATTCAATCTCTTGTGAATAAAAATAAAGATAACAATAAATATTGTAATATGGTTATCTATTGATATGTATGCAAATGTTAAACAACTTAAGGCTCAAGTATATGAGATAAAAAAATCCACATAAAAAAGTTTAATTAAGTAGGTGAATGCTAGGGGAGGCCCCATTTCACATGCCAAGTGTCAAGATCATTTTGAGCTACAAGCTTTTGACAAAGTCTCTTAAGAGACCTATGTGCAAAAATCTATCAAACTATGATGTAGTGATTCTCAAAATCTATGGGACCTATATATTTTCTATTTGAACCTAAAGATGTGCATAGGGTCCCTCCACAGTAACCTCTCTCGATTTTTATTATCTCGAAAACTTTTGACCATGGTGATGATGGTTGCAATGTTTCAAAAAACATAATTTTCTTTCAACACAACCTTTGCCAACATCCACATTTTTTCTTCACCTCATGAGACCCAAATGAATATATCAACATGTTGGGGTGGGTGGGTGAATTCTAAGAGAGGACCCATTTGACACCCCAAGTGTCTCAATTGTTTTGGGCTATAGACTTCCAACAAAGTCTCTTAAGAGATTTAAGTGCAAAAAATATAAACTATTATGAAGTGGATCATAAAATCTATGGATCCTATCGATGTTCCATCTATACCTATAGGAGCATGTAGGTTCCATCCACAATAACCTCTCTAATTTTTTCTTATCTTGAAACCATTTGGCCATGGAGATGATGGTTGCAATGTTGTAAAAATAATAATTTGCATTCAACACAAACTTTCTAGGAGCCATTTTTTGTCCTTTACCTTGTGGGCCCTATCAAAAAACACTAAAAATTTTGGTGGGTAGGTGAATGTTAGGGGAGTACTTGTTTTTCACCCTAGGTGTTCCAATAATTTTGAGTTACAAGGTTCCAACAAAGTATCTTAAGATACTTAAGTGCAAAAAAATATCAAACTATGATAGAGATGCTTTTGGAATCTATGGAACCTATAAATGTTTTTTTCTAAATCTACAAGTGTATGTAGGGTCCCTCCAAAATAACCTCTCTTATTTTTTCTTATCTAGAAACCATTTGATTGTGTCGACAATGATTGCAATGTTGTAAAAAAATCATTTTTATTCAACACAACGTTGCCAAAAGCCACATTTTTCTTTCTTCACCTTTTTTGGACCAACTAAATCTACCATCACATTAAGGTTGGAGTGTGAATTCTATGGGAGGCCTCTTTTTTCACCCTAGGTGTCCCGATTGTTCCATGCCACAAGCTTTTGGAAAAGTTTCTTAAGAGACCTAAGTGCAAAAAATTATCAAAGAAGGACAAAGTGGTTCTCAAAATCCATGGAACATATGAATGTTCCATATAAACCTACAAGGGAATGTAGGGTCCCTCCAAAATAAACTCTAAATTTTTATTATCTCGAAACTATTTGACCATGGCAATGATAGATTCAATGTTGTAAAATCATCATTTTCTTTTAGCATAACCTTTTCAAGAGCCATTTTTTGGGTTCTTCACCTCATGGGGCTCAAAAAACTATGTCGACACATTTTTTTAGATAGTTTATTTCTAGGGGAGGGTCTATTTTGTACCCTAGGTGTCTTGAGCATTTTGAGCTACAAGCTTCTAGCAAAGTCTCTTAACAAACTTAAGTGAACAAAAATACAAGCTATGATGGAGTGGTTTTAAAAACCATGAATCCTATGGATTTTCTATTTGGACCTATAGGTGCACATAGGTTCCCTTCACAATAACCTCTTTTAGTTTTTCTTATCTCAAAATTGTTTGATCGTGGTAGTGATAGTTGCACAATGTTGCAAAAAGTGTCATTTGTATTCAACACAACCTTGCTAGGAGCCCTATTTTTGTTCTTCACCTTGTGGGGCCCAATTGAATATGCAAACAAATTAAGTTGGGTGGATGAATGCTAGGGGAGGCCCCATTTTGCACCCTAGGTGTCCCAATTGTTTTGAGAGATACAAGCTTCCACCAAAGTCTCTTAAGAGACTTAAGTAGAGAAAATTACCAAACTATTTGGAGTGGTTCTTGAAATCGGTGGAATCTACCAATGTTTCATTGAACTTACAGGTGCACAAAAGATCCCTCCACAATAACCTCTATCAAATTTTCTTCTCTAAATTTTTTACCATGACATGATGGTTGCAATGTTGCAAAAAACATCAATGACATTCAATGGAATGGTGCTATGATCCATATTTTTTGTTCTTCAACTCATGGGTCCTAAAAAAATACACCAAAATTTTGTAGTGAGAATGTGAATGCTAGGGCAGGCCTTGTTTCACACCCTAGGTGTCCTAATCATTCCATACTATAAGATTTTGACAATCTCTCAAGAGACCTAATTGCAAAACCATATCAAATTATGATAAAGTGGTTCTCAAAATTTGTGGAACCTACAATTTTTTTCCTAGAACTAAAGGTGCATGTGTGGTCCCTTGAGAAAAACCTCTCTTTATTTTAATCAGCTCAAGACCATTTGATTGTGGTGACAAAGGATGCAATGTTGTAAAAAGTGTAATTTGTGTTCAACCAATCAACACAACCTTGCCAGGAGCCATATTTTTTGTTTTTTTCCTCCTAGGTCTCAACCAACTATGCTAAAACAACAATGTGGGTTGGTGAATTCTAGGAAGGCCCCATTTTTCACAAGTGTTGCAAGTATTCCAAAATATAGGCTTCCAAAAAAGTCGCTTAAGGGACCTAAGTGTAAAAACATTCTAAGCTATGACAAAGTTGTTCTTGGAATTCATGGCACCTACAAATGTTTCTTCTAAACTTATAGGTGCACATAGGTTCCCTCCATAGTAACCTCTATCAATTTTTCTTATCTTGGAACCATTTTGACCATGGTGATGATAGATGCAATGTTGCAAAATACATTAGTGACATTTAGATTAATGGTGCAGTGAGCCATATTTTTTATTCTTCACCTCTTATGGTTGAACTGACTAGCCAACATGTTGTGGTGGCTAAGTGAATTCTAGAGGAGACTCCATTTTGTACACTAGGTATCCCACTCATTTCAAATTATACTCTTCTGATTGATTCTTTAAATAGACTTAAGAGTAGTTGACTATCAAAATTTGAGTGAGAAATTCTCATCACTAATTCCACAAATCATTCACATTGAAATTTGAACTACTCTTCTTTAACATTTACAATATGACCTAGTTGAATTTAAAATTTCTCATCACCAACAAACTCAAAATGATTACTAAGACCACAACCATAAGACTTGAGATTATGAATTTACTAAAGTATAGTGTCAAATGGACTACAACAACAATATGCATTTGGATGAATCCTATAGTTTGAGATATCATACAAAAGTCCCTCCTTGAGTGTCAATACCTTGTAAAATGATAAAATATCCTTCATGCCTGCACCCTTGATACAAAATTATTTGCACTAAAGACCTCATGAAACAATCAACCATGATGTACTTCTTAAGATAACTATTATTGTGATAAAGTAAGATAAGTTCATAATAAATATCTCCTTACAAGTCAAGAAATCAAGTCAAGCAATGACATACAAACCCAACAAAAACTCCTCAATCAAAATCATACCAAAACCTTATCCATAAAATCTTACCCATAATTTAAAGAGGCTAATGATGCTCCAAATTTAAACTAGAGTTGTGAAATTTCACAAAGAGGATCAAGACATCACTATTCATTCCTTTGCATTATGAAGTAGGTGAATAGTTGTAAGTTGTATATCTAAACTTAGAAGGTAACAAGTGGTATTTTTTTTGGTAAAATAAATATAAAACATAAGAAGCCAAGGGAACTCTACGTGGATCTATCTATGTTTTGTCTGAATTAGACTTAAATATTACCTATGTTAATTTTCAATAGATTCTACATGGTACACCACATATTAGTTTGATATAATTAATTTTTGGACGTTCTTGGTTCTTTATATAGTTCTTGAATAAATGAAAGAAATATATTTATTAGCTTAAAAATATAATTTTGAATATTATTATCACATTTTCTTTAAGAAATATATAAATTTTAAGTACAACATGGTATTTTGAAATAACTAAGGGACCTTTCTAGTTTCAACCATGATCAAGATTATTCTACATGATCTAATCATATCTAGATAGATCCAACCATTACTCTCCATGTTGGGACTTTAACTATACTTGTTTTTTTAGTTATAGTTTACTTTAGTTCAAGCTATGAATAGTAGGGCCTCCCTTAAGAATCTTAGGTTGGGGGCTCCATGAACAATATTACTCAACAACTCATGCTTATATATTCAAGATATGAAGAATGGTTTGATCTAAAATAGAGGGAAGAGGGTGGATTATCCATATAAGTATCCATTTCAAGTCTAAACACTTTAATTAAGTGAACAAATATACTTATGTGTTGATTGCATTTCATGGTAAATCATCACAATATAATAAATTACCATGAGTATGTTATAATATTTGTAGGATTATTACTTAATGCCATACATTAATTATAGGATTTCAAACTAATTATTTTAGTTGTTTACATGAAACTAATCTTGGTCTACTTATATAAGCAATTTATAGTTACTTGAGTGGGGACAAAATTAAAAAGATTCTTACCAAATAGATACCATATGTGCTTCCATGAAGTTTTCTACAGTATTAGTTAAAATCAAGCTTCCATAAAATAATAATGTTCATATACTATCGGAAGCTTCGAATGTTGACTGACGTGAAGAAAAAATCAGGTCATATCAAATAAAATGTATCCAATAATTTGTCCAAAGATTAAAAAATAATGTTTAGTTAAGATGTTGGAGAACCTAATTGATGACATCAAGTAATTTACAAGATGATGGATTTTTGACTTAAACCACTATTATAATGGAGGGTGCTCTCAAAGGTCCTCATATGCTTCCCATGTATATGTTTCCAAGGATTGGGGTGATGGAGGCTTTTGACTAGTTGACAAGCAAGATTACATATAATAGATGAGTAGGTCAAAGTAGAAACTAAATTATGGAGGTAACCATGATGTATGAATAAAAATAGTAAACACACCATCATAAGAGCTTGATGTGCACTATCCATGATGCTTGCATGGCACTTATATGATATCATGTCATATATGGCATTCAACCCTTATGTACACCATGTACATATGAGAGAGATAGTAGAGAGAGGGAGAGAGATAGCGATAGAGAGAGGGAGATAGAGGGAAAGATAGAGAGAAAGAAAATGTACAAACCATTAAAATTATTTAAGCTAAAAATATACACAAAATATTTATATATATTAATCTCAATAAGGCCATGAGGGCATGTACGAAATTTCATACAATGTCATTGGCCAATGTATACAATGTACACAAATTTAAATGTGTTATAGTGTACCTTAGTAAATCCAATGTCACAACCACCACTGTGACATGCATGCTAGATGGTCATGTAATTCCCATCTATTCAACTAGATTTTCTATTTTCTAGCATTAAACATTATTATGAATGTAAACTTGTTTTTTTAGACTATAGGAATCGGTCAGGTATTCATCCCCCTATAAACTGTAGTGCGCTTGGTAAAAAAAAAATTCACGTAATTGGCGACGTTGGCACAACACGCCCTCTAGTACCACGGGGATGGTGGGGAGACTAGACCTCATGACCTCTTGCCTACAACAAGATGCTTTAGCCAATCGAGCTAGGCCCATCGCCCCTATGAATGTAAACTATTATTTAATTTTAAATATTATAATTTTACCTTTGAAACAAAAGCAAGTATACAACTTGTTGGTGGGATTGTCAATGTCATACTACCTTATTATATTACACCTTGAAATGTGTAATAAATGCATAATTTTAATTCAAGTTTGCAATAAAAAATAATTCATTTAAATTTTTTGCCGATAGTGGCATGGTGTGATGGTTTAAGGTGGCATTGTTGTTCTTGCCACCAAGGTTCAAATCCCATTGGGGTGGTATGGTTGAGTGGTTGTATTCTGGTTCATAGCTCCGGTTCAAAAGTGTTTACCCCTTGAATAAAAAAAAATCATTTGAAATTTTTATATTTTACTATAAAATTAAAATGTTATAGATTCATATGAAAATACTTGTATGTGATCAAGAAGCAAATCATTTAGTAGCTCATCATTCATCACCACTTTATTTGATGCATCACTTTGTACTATTGAAGCAAAACATCTAAGATGACAATGAGTACACTAGTAGGAGGTGGTGCCCTCTACAAACTCTAGATCAATTACTTCTAATGATGAAGAAAGTGATATATTGTAGGATTTGGTGTTGAAGCCTTCAATTTTGAAACTAATTGTATAGTTAGAAGTTTATTTTGTTCCAAATTCTCGACCAAATCCTCCTGTCTTTGTCCAAGGTTTGTTGAAAGAATTAAAGGAGACTCAAGTATTGCAAGGTTGTCTTCAAGCATTTTTTCATCCAAATATGGTTATGGATTAGGGTTTATAGGTTATGTTATAATAATTAAAAAATAAAAAATAAGTCCATAAAAAATATAGAAAAAATAATCTATATTTTTTCAAATGCAGACACAATTTGATTCCAAAACACTAAATTTTGACACATACCTCTTCTATGGTGTGGCATTATCAATATCCTTGTCGAATTTGCAAAGCACAATCATGTTTTGGAGAAGATCAAATGAAGAGGGCTTGTTGTGGGTCAAGACTGTAGGTTACAAATGTGAAGGTCTATTTTATTTTTCATTTTAACTTCAAAAAATACACTAGTGTAATGTTGAGCACAAAACATGAGCGTGTTTTTGTGATTCCAAAATATGCTCGTGTTTTGTGCTCAACATAATATGAGCGTGTTTTGTGGGTTTCACAATAACATGAGCATGTTTTAATCAAAATATATTATTTGGACAATTTTTTGTATACCAATTCCATGCACTTGCCTTTTATTATCTTGGTCATGAGAGGGACAAGGATTAGTGTAGATTTTAGAATTATGATTATAGGGAGAAATTAAATTGTTTCCCCCATTGCTAACACTAGGTACTTGTGTTGTATTGTTATCAATCAAATCTTGCTGCTTATGCTTTAGACAAATACAATGTTGTTTCACATGCCCTTGAATGTTATGATATCAATATAAAGTATGTTCATCATATTCTTTATGCAATTGTCTATATATTGGATCTAATGGTCTAATGGATTGAAGAGTAATCATATTAGCATTAATAAATTTTGAAGCACTTTCTCTAAAGGCTCATTTAAATTCATAATATCAAATGTAGTAGCCACATGTTGAGAACTTGGTTTGTTCTCTCTTTTTTGTCACTACCCTTTTGAAAATTATTTTTATTTTGAAAATTTGAAGGATAGGAATACATAAAAGGAGTAGGAGAAGAGCCATGTTTCAAAATATTTAAATCCATTAACTTTATTTAGATACATTCTTAACACGAGTAAATAAATCTGTGAATAAAGTATAACTATTCAAATATATTATACCCTTAATAAGTGATCACAATCCCTTAATAAAGATACTTTGTAACTCATAATTAAGAAGGCGATGTTGCATCTTAGCACATAATAATTGGAATAAAATTACATAATAATTAATACATTTATTAGATCCATGAGAACATTCAAATAAATCTAAAAATGTAGTCTTTAAACCCACATTCACTTGGAAATGATTAAAGAATGATTTAGCTAATTTTGAAAAAAATAGTAGAAATGGGAGGCATAGAGTAAAACTATAAATACCATAATCCTTCACATATCATGGAAAAAATCTAGGATAATAACTTATCTTCATATAGAAAATCTAAACATACAATTTGAAAATATTATAGATACATGTTAACATCACCCTTACCATTATACAACTCAAAATAAGGTGCCAAAAACCCATTAGTAAAGCATGTGTACCTATTTCAAATACAATTGGGGTGTTATGTCTTGGAATATACTCTTCTAAATTTTGACCATTAGAGATAGCCTTAAGTTGACAATCCACATCATCTAGATTCTTCACAAGTACATCAAGGGTAGAGGTAGGAGTGATAGTGCTTGGAGTTTGGGAAACAATGTACATATACTGTAAAAGGATGGGGGATACTATGCAAGGAAATGAGATAAGAAGGCAAACAATGTTATACGATAAAGATAAAGTTAGAATGTTAACACGATGAGATGTAGGAATAACACTAGTGACATAAGAACTACGAGTAATCTTATCCCTTTTTTTTAAGAAATACTTGAACCAAATGGTGCACTAAGGAGAAAATTACATGAAGAATCAACCAACTATGTAGAAGATGTAATATTAGTAAGCTCTCTTGAAAAATCAATTTTGTAGTGACAAATAATTATTCTTTATCAATATGTGTGACATGTTCATAATCCTCCTCACGGCGATTAATATTATTATTCATAGGAAATTTATGGCTTTTTTAATGGATATTAGGATCCATATAACCCATAAGAGTATCTTGATCGGCTACATGAGATGTCATATTAGGATTGAGAAGACAACTTCTTCTCGAAGGGAAATGATGATATGACTGAGACTTTAGCATAAACATAATACACAAGCCCTAAATGGTGAGAAAATAGTCACAAGGGAAGGGTGCTAATATAAATCTTGGAAAATCACACTCTTAGGTCTAGAAAATAAAATAGAAATTATAAAAAGAACCCTAAATTAAAAAACTTAAGGGGGTGTAAGATATATTGGGTTCACCAAAATGGAAAGAAACAAAAATAAACAAAATGTAACCTTTTCAAAAGTAAATAATTAAATAGTAGTCAAATTCACCCTACAATATTTGACTCAAGATAGTAAATCAAAATTAGGCAAGTAGGCTTTTCAAAATGACAAAGAGAGGTTAGGGTTACTTAGATATAGGTGTAGTATGATGGTTTTGGACTAGAGACTATTATTTTGTGATCAAAACAATACTTGGATTCGACTCTATGATGCCCATTTAGACAAAGATTGAACTTTTCTTTGATAAGGGGTGAACTCTTAGTAAAAGTCAATCTTGTTTAATTTTGCTACATGAAATTGAACTTTTTGTGTAGAATCAACTTGAGAAAATTTTACATGAAATTGAATTGGAAAGTATTTTAATCTTAAAACTAGTTTTCCTTGCCTTTGAATATGTAGAATTATAAGGAATTGGCGGTGTTTACAAACACCTTTCAGGAGCTTGCTAAGTGAGTGTCATATTAGATCCTTAGTCAAGCCACTAGGCATGCCAGTTTAATCTCTTGTGAACAAAATAAAAGACAACAAGAAATATTGTAATATGCTTATTTATTGCTATTTATGTAAATGCTAATGTGGTAGTGAATGTTCAAAATGCTCCTTGAATGATGATTCAAGTAGTAAGTGAGAGCTTTAGATTTTGGAATCTAGATGTTTAAAAATTTCTTTTTATACAATACCCTAGTGTATAAATTTGAAATATTTCATGCTCAAGTCAACAAACAACAACTAGTTGGAATTAATATTGCCATGAGCCCAATTGAAAATTTTGAAATTTGAATTCTAAAAGTGCAAGGGTGAATTTCACATTATAATATCAAACCAAGTTTAATTTCATGCACACAATTTTAAACCAAGGGGAGGAGTGAGTAATTTGAAGGTTCTTGGGATGCAAAAAGTCTAGATTGGTCAAGGTTCATGTGATTTACAAACTTTATACATAATATGTTGCTTGTATACTAGTCATTACATAAAGGCTAACTCAATCAAAGTGAGTCTAGAATGAAAGAGAAAAGTGTAAGGTATGAAATTTTTACTTTTACAATTGTATTGTAGTTTGGACACCTTAGAGAATGTTGATTACACATACATGTGCACATTAACTGACACTTAATAAATATTTAATAGTGTAGCTTAATTTAAGTATTGTTTCCTTTAATGAATATGACATATAAGTGTACAATAATATGGTGATTGTTAGTCCTTGCAATGTGATTGAGTCCTCTCCCCTAATATTTAAGGTATTAAAAGAGAAAATTAGAATCAATTTAATTTGTATTATCATAGATGCGTGAATGCTTATTTATTTTAAAATGTGTGTCACTAGACAATTGAAGAAATCTGAAAACTTTGAATGATGTTATCTAATTCAAACTGGCGAGAAAGTCTTCTGCTTCTCCCAAATTTTTTTAAATTGACATTTTAGAATGTTTTATTTTTATAAAAACATAGAACAGGTATGAAGAGCTCAGACAAAGATAATCTGGAAAACTACCTCAAAGATCATATATAAACTATGAAAAAGAATACATTAAATTGGACGATTATCATTGATAACTGTTTTGGTCGGTTTAAGTTTATTTTTTTCCCAAGCGCGCGGAGGTTGAGGGAGGTTTTCTAAAATGTGACCGTTGAAAACTATGGACGTTATGAAATTCAAATCCTCCCGCTCTCTCTTAAATTCAGTTCAGTCAGTGGGAATCACAATTTTCTTTATTGCTCTATTGCTCTCCTGTGAATTAGATTGGCATTTTTGCTCATTAGTGCTCTCCCTCTGAATTGCAATTTGCTCTGTGAGAATTTGCTTTCTGTGAATTACGATTAGCAATTTTACTCTTTGTGAATTACAATTGCATTAGAGTTTGCGAAGGCACCGACATGGCATCAATTTTGAAATGGTGGAATTCCCTCAAAGAGAACAACAAAAGAATGGGGTCGCCCACTTCGAAGGGCATAAGTCTGCTGCTCGAGCAGAATGAGGAGGAGGAGCATATATATGCAAGAAGGAAAGCTCCATCCCTAGCCAAGAAAAGCTTCTTGCAGCCCACTTCAAAGGGCATAAATGTGCTCTCAATTAATGAAGATCTAGAGGAGTTGGACCTGCAACTCAATGAATATACAGAGCAAGGAAATGTGCAACCAGTCTTTGAATTTGACATGCAAGAACTGAAAATCAATGAAAATATAGAGCAGGACAAAGTGCAATCGGTCTTCAATGAATTGGGTCTATCAATCAGCGAATATTCACAAGAATTGGCCCTGCAAATCAATGAAAATATAAAGCAGGACAAAGTGCAATCAGTCTTCAATGAAGTGGGTCTATCAATCTGCGAATATTCAGAATTGGCCCTGCAAATCAATGAAAATTTCAACCAATACGTAAGTGAATTGGGCTTGTCAATTAATGAATATCTAGAGTTGGACTTAGAGCAAGACAATGCGCAACCAGTCTTTAATGAATACCCAAATGAATTGGGTCTATCAATCAGTGAATATTCAGAAAAAATTGACCTGCAAATGAATGAAAATACACAGCTGGACAATGCGCAACCATTCTTTGAATTTGACCTGCAAATCAACGAATATTCAGAAGAATTTGACCAAATCAATGAAAATATAGAGCAGGACAAAGTGCAATCAGTCTTCAATGAATTGGGTATATCAATCAGCGAATTGGACCTGCAAATCAATGAAAATACAGAGCAGGCCTTCAACCAATACGTAAATGAATTGGGCTTGTCAATTAATGAATATCTAGAGTTGGACGTGCCAATGAATGAAACTATAGAGCAAGACAATGTGCAACCATTCTTTAATGAATACCCAAATGAATTGGGTCTATCAATCAGTGAATATTCAGAAAAAAATGGACCTGCCAATCAATGAAAATACAGAGCATTGTGCAACCTGCCTATTTTGATTTTGATTCTCAACCTCTCCATAAAAAAGACTGTGCGTTGAGAATGAAGAGAAATGCGTTTTGGAAATCTTTGAAGAAATTCTGTTTAAAGGCAGTAAAGAAAATTTGGTGGGTGGCTACTTCAGCTGTAGCTAGGATCAGAAGAGTGGGGGATGTGGCTCATCAGGCTTCTCGTAGCGGTTGGTCACATGGAGAATACCGACCTGTGCCAGCATATTCTCAAAGTCTCCTAGCGGCAGTGAACCAGAGCATCATGGAGGCCATGGAAGGCGATGAGTTCGTCCATGTGATCTACCTCAATGACTGTGAGCTAGTACAGTGGGCATGGCTAATGCAGGCTCTTGCTGCCCGGAGTGGGGGTCCGCCCAATCTGAGAATCACCGCCGTGAGCGAAGACAAACAAGCATTAGATCACACAGCGCGGGTGCTGGCAGAGCAAGCAGAGAGAGTGCACATCCCTTTCCACTTCCACCCGGTTCTCTCCACCCTGGAAAATGTAGAGTCAGAAGAAGATTGTTGTGCTGGCGGAGCAAGCAGATAGGTGCCACATTCCTGTCAGTGACCTCCATGCTAGACAGTGTAGTAGGAAAAGAAATTAAAATAAAATAAAATAATAAAGACTTGAAAAGGCAGAGATGACTGGGAGACAGCTATTAAAGAAGAGGAATGGTAAGAGATGGCCACATCATTAATACGGTATGGCCTCCTAGTCCTTTGGTCATCAATACAGTTCATACAATATAATTGGTAGCTGTGAATCCAGGTCGATGCCCTTGTCCACATCCTCCACGACCTGCACCATATGAGGAAGCAAAAATATTGATGAAGAGTATAGATAGAGGGATTTTGCAGAAAGAGGGTAAGAGAAGACAGAGGTAGAGGGAAGATAACGGCATGAAGGAAGGAAAGAATAAAGAGGAAAACTAGAGGAGAGATGGTCGTATATGCACAAAGGGGTTTGTTGAAAAGGCTTTAGAAACTATCAAGCAAATGCAATTGGCGAGTATAAAGCCACATTCCACCACTATCGCAACATCCTCCCTGCCTGTGCTAAAGGAGAGCTTCTCTTTTGCTCTCAACGGTGGTACTTAAATTGGAGGAATAAATAGCAGTGACAGCTGCCAGAGGATTTGATACGCCTCAAGCATCTATCCAGCTGAAGGTTGAACAGTTTGGACCAAAATGATACCTCCCACAAAGAGATTGTTGGACGTTCTCTTCTTTTCTCCCATCACAGAGACGAGGGTGAGCAATGGAAGGCACTTGACTCCCGTTTTATCAATGCACACTCACGTAGCCACGAGGGCACCGACATATCATTTTTGGAGAGGCCAACGCGGAGCTGGTTGTGCATATTTCTGCAATTTCATCAAAATATTTTCACCTAAAGATGAGTACCCTCTTCACCGTTACTTTCAGAAGATAGTGTTTAACTCTAAATTAATTAATCTTGCAACTAAGATAAATGGATCTATCTGATTTGGGTTTGTCTAATTGAAGCATTAGATAATTTATTCCATTCTTTGTGTATGTTCGACCTTTATGAAATTTTGTCAATAGTCTAGGTTCCCTATCCAATCACAGATATTCTTCTTCTTTTTTCTTTTGGTATTGATAGTATGAAATTACAAGGAGAATGCAATAAAAACTGCAAAGAAAACTTACAAATACATAACAGCACAGCAAAAACAGTGAACTACATGAAACAAGAGAGTAAACTATAAGACAAAAAACCTGCAGTATCATGAACCACAGCAAACTACATGAAACAATACAACTGTAGAAGCATTTGATACAAGACAATAGAGCTGTAGAACATGAACAGTAAACTACAAGAAACAATACAGCTGTAGAAGTATTTGACACATGATAATAGAGCTGTAGTATCCTGAACTACATCAAGCTACATGAAACAATACAGCTGTAGAAGCATTTGACAAGAAAGAAACAGCAGCTGAAACAACATAATGAGCTAACCAACAAACAGAAACTAGGAGTAGAATCAGTCTTGAAAATAAGCTTTTAAGCCTTGTGATATAGTAACCTTCCTTTTGCTGAATAATTGATTAACTTGGAGTTTGATCTGCTGTATTTGAAAGTTGATGTGTAGATTCTTCTCAGCCTCAACCTGTAGATGAGAAAAGAGCGAAATCAGACAATAAAAAATGTCGGAGTAAAGCCCTAGAAGTGCAGCTCCCTAGTGATCATTTAGATTATTAAAGACAACTTTACACCCGTTTTACCAAATATATGATAAAATGGCATGCCTAACTCCATCAGCGATGACATTATGATGTAATCCAACTCCAAGAAGTGCTTCCTTCCAGTTTAAAACATGCCCAAAGATAGCTGGCAGATCATTAAAAACAACATACCACCACTTTTTAACAGATTGACATCCCCAAAAGATATGCCTTATATTTTCTTTCCTTTGATAGAAGGGACAATTAACTGGTTGAATCATCATACATTTCAGCCTGTCCGCGATGGGCAGTTTGCAATGTAGGATCTTCCAAGCAATTAATTGAGCATCTGTATTAGCCTTTGATTTCCAAATCTGAGCAGATAATTTAGTCCAAAAATTTTCATTGAACCTACAATTCCACTTGGAATTCAGTCGACGAGCACAGATATTCTTATTATAAGAAATCTTCCAAAATTTTGTTTTAGCTGAAATATGTAGCGTATCAAATTAGTTATCTTGAACTTAGGAATTCAGATTTATTTTAATCAATAAGTCATATGTACATATAATTGTTCATTGCATGATTAATTAGGATGGTAATAAGAATACCATTATCATGTCTTAAAACATATGGATTATCATTATGTAGAATTTATAATATGATGAAATATCTTAGTGAATAATTCGTCCTAAATAACTAGATTGGGATAGGGAGGCTGGTCTCAGGGGAAGTATGTTAACCATTATTTTGGCGAATTTGTATTGTCTTGTGACTATTAGATTTACCAAACTTATTGGGTACATATTTACATGATCTAATAGATACATTGTTTCCACCATCTCAAGCATGACTTAGGTATCAATTGGGCTTAGGCAAGTTTATAATTATGTTGTATGCCTTCTTATGGTTAGATCTTGTACCGTAGATTTCACGGTTGTCACATCCCTATCAGATGCGTCTAGGGTGGATATTGGAGAGAATCAAATAAACTAAAGAAACAAGAAAAATAAAATAAAGAGTAAGACAATGAATAAGGAGGTTGTGACCTATTAGGGGCAAGGATGAGGTATGGCTTGCAACTAGTTAAAGAGTAAGACAATGAATAAGGAGGTTGTGACCTTTTAGGGGCAAGGATGAGGTATGGCTTGCAACTAGTAGGTGAAAAATAAAAAATAAGAAATATGCCCAAAGTCAGCAATTATCAATGACCTAGCAAAGGAGGCCGACAAAAAAAATTAAATTGGCATGGTGCCTGTGTGTTGTGGAGGAGTTGCGTAGTCAAAGAAGCATGGTGCAGATGAATGAAAGGGGAGTGGGTGTCATTAAATGAGCATGGCAACCCATTTCTTGTGGTGGAAAATGGCATATCATGTGAAAAAAATTGCAGGGCACAATTAAAATCCCACAACCTCTCTAAATTCTCATTCAAGCTTTGTTTTGGAAGGAGAGGGAGAGAATGAAAAGTAAGGCATCAAGAAGAAGAGATAAGGTAGAGAGAGTGCATGGGAGAGGCAAGACAAAATGGAGGTGATTTTGGAGCAGTTTGGAAGTAGGGAAAATTAAGGAAGGAATGTTGAGTATGGCGTAAAAGAGTAGAGTGTACGTCTCTTAAATCTGCAATTAAGGGCATTGTTGGGGAGAAGAAATGTGGTTTCACGAAATGCAGAGGTTCCAGGATGCTCACGAAATGGATTCGTTGAAAAGGATTCAGAAGCTTTCAAACAAAATCAACAGGTGGGTGTGAAACCGGATTCTACCATCAATGCCCACAACATCCCTGATTGCGCCACTGTGAGAGTTTCCACAGGTAACAAATTACCATCAAAGCATATAAGAAAGCAAATTTCAGAGAGGATAGAGATGTGTTAGGGAGTTTTGTTTGATGCCATAGTTGTAAAAGCCTTCAAGGATGCACATGTGATGTGAACTACTTCACGGTACGCTTGAAGGAGACGAGTGTCATGGTCTGCAAGTGTGGGCAGGATATTCACAAAGACCTTAAAAACATTTAAGGAAACCTTGGTCGTATTCTCCTTGCTAGAGCCCAAATGAGAAATAGGAGTCACCAAGTATGATGCCCAAACCATGTTAATATCATTTGAAATAATAATGGATTGTAAATGATTTACACGCTATCCAAAACAGTCCACTATGGGATGGGTGTCATGAAAGAGATTTATTGGATTATATTGTGATTGCATGAGTAGATGAATGATTGAGGACCTTCAAATTAAGGTATATAGTTTCTTGTACTCGAGGGCTTCATTTCAATCTTAGTGAACTATCTAGGAGACGAGGTGTAATGGTCTGCAAGTCTGGGCAGGATATTCACAAAGACCTTGGAAACATAAGAGGAAACCTTGGTCATATTCTCCTTGCCAGAGCCCAAATGAGAAATAGGAGCCACTAGGTATGATGCCCAAACCATGCTAATATCATGTGAAAGAATAATGGATTGTAACTAAATTAAACACTGTCCAAAATAGTCCACTATGGGATGGGTGTCATGAAAGAGATTTATTGGATTATATTGTTATTGCATGAGTAGATGAATGATTGAGGACCTTCAAATTAAGGTATATAGTTTCTTGTACTTGAGGGCATTCATTTCAATCTTAGTGAACTATCTCTTGAATCATGATTAAGTTTTGGTATGATTTGGATAGTTATAAACCACATATTTAATTTATCACTTGGGGTTGTTTAAACTAGGAGCTTAGAGTCTTCATTTTAGTAGGGAATACATTATTGTTAATGGGACAACATGAAAGGAAGGGAGTTAAAAATATTAATGACAAGGATTGTTTGAGAAATTGTATGAAATATTGATCACTATTATTGGAAATGGGGGGGACATGATTAATGATTTTTCTAATGTCATTTACTTGATAAAATCCTTGAGGGTATGTTGTGTAAATACCAATAAGTATGTCATTGTATTTGAAATCGGGTTGATAACTGGGTGAAGATTCATTTATTATTCTTCAAGGGTGTTGTTCATTCTTGGAAGTTAGCCAAATAAAACCTTACATAGATTTGCCTTGGAATACAACTTTTGGATGTGGTGATTATGATTACAATAATGTAAATTCATGGCATAGTGTCTTGGTTTAGTGATCTATAGGATTGCGCAAACAAAGAGAATTTCTTGTTAAGTAATCAATATAACCTTTGTGTCATAGTGATGAACTTATAGCATATTTTGGAAAATAAATAAATAAATAAATTAACTAAGAACTACTATAAGCAATGGTTAATTATTTGACTAACTCTATATTCTAACTTAAGAGAAATAAGGTGGCAAAGAGTCCTAAATCAAATCTTTAGTTGCAAGATAGCCTTAAAATATGAATCAAGAATCAGATATAATTAATGTGGGCCTTGGATCTTGGTTGCATAATATTGTAAGGGAGACTTCATTTAGTGGTACTACAACCACACTTACTAAACATATTTTTAATGTTGAAACTCAACAATTTTGATAATCAGTTGATACTATGGGAGTTTATTTATATGGTTACATGATGTCTATCAACCTCTTGAAAGTGAGAACCTTGATACTGGAAATATTATGTGAATGAAAGAAGGATATGAGATCTATTGTGGACCATAATATGGTCACATACTATAGGTAGAGGGTAACTATCATTTAATTTGATTATGTTTTTAAAATTAAGTTAACAAATAAGCATATGAGATCATGCTACCCAACATCTCTTGTGACCTTACTATTGACCACCACGATCATATTTAGTATAAATAAATTACCCAATCAATGAACTAACTATTATAAAAATATGGGGTGCTCCATAGGGTAAAGGAAAACTAGAAGATCAAGAATATTATTAGTAATATTATTAATGGGTTATGTTTTCAGGTATTGAGCAAAGGGATATAGTGTCATCAAGTTACTTAAGTAGGATTCAAGCATTGATTATAACTTAAAAACAAACTCCTAAATACTATTGCTTGACCTTTGAAGGTATCTATTGATCCCTTGATCATAAGAGCCTCATTATTGAATCTATTATATGAGTTTCAAATGAAAATGATTTCCTATGGGTTTGTGTGAACCAAGGTAATTTGGTATTAAGTAATAAGCATAGTCGGGCTAGGTCAATGAGATGAAAATATAAGAGAGACGGGATGGTCAAACAAGATTATAAATAAACTGGATGGAGTTTGATCCAAGGCCTCGATATACTTAAGAGGAAGTGAAACCTTGGGTTATGGGAACTTGTGCGTAGGTATCCTTGAAAGACTTTGTAAGGAGAACTACGTGTGACTTTGATCTGTTTGGAAGTGGATACATAGATGATCATTCGGAAAAGGATGTCCTTATGACCTCAAGTCCATAGGGGGACAGTCCCGAGGGATAACTCCCAGATGTTGGGATTGTTTCTACATGGTTTGACCTTTCCTCCTTCGTAAGCTTCAGTTTGAGGCTAAAATGGGTATCGAATGGGTAATATCAAGTTGAGGGAATTTAATAACTTATATTTAATACATAATGTGTTTCTATTAAACAGAATGAAGGAAGGGATTTAACTACTTAATAGTGGGTATTTGATTATATTTATATAATGGGTAAAGTCCGTCTCGTGTTGGTTCCATGTATCTCTTATGTGTGTGTAATTCAACTCCATATCTATGTGTTTATGTATAGGCTTGCGAAGTTGTTGATTGAGATTGTGATTCATATGACCCACCCAAGAGTGAACCTCCGAGATATTTGAGCAGTGACAGGCAGTTGGACTGTGCTAATGATCGATGTCTGGGCTATTGCTAGGGATTAGTCAACATTCACCTGGTTCATGGAGGTGAAGGTAGCGGGCTACCCTGGTTATGATACGGCCATAGCGGTTGCATGCGTAGGGACCCATCTATGCTGGTAACGGTAATCTAGGGCTAACCGCGTATTGAGAGGGTTCACTGGCTGTCACTGATAAGCACGAAAGTGACCGATGTCAAGTGTTACTCGGGATTGTGAAGAAGATTGTTGACAACACCGCTAAGGTCACAAGGTGGTTTATGTCGAGAGCTACTTCTTCCTGGGTGGAAAGACTTGTCGTCGGTGGCCTATGGGCGATTGAAGTCATTGGACCATGCCAATGACCGATGTCTGGGCTATTGCTAGGGATTAGTCAACATTCACTTGGTTCACGGAGGTGAAGGTAATGGGATACCATGGTTATGATACGGCTGTAGCAGTTGCACGGGTAGGGACCCATCCGTGCTGGTAATGGTAATCCGGGGCTAACCGTGTATTTAGAGGGTTCACTAGTTGTCACTAATAAGCACAGAAGTGACTGGTGCCATGTGTTACCCAGGATTGTGAAGAAGACACTGATAATACCACTAAAGCCACAACGTGGTATATGTCGAGAGCTACTTCTTCCTGGGTGGATAGACTTGTCTTCAGTGTCCAATAGGCGATTAAAGTCTGAATCCATCGGGTTCAGAAGGTTCACTACTTGGGGAAAACCTTGGGATGGAGGATGGACCCGCGGTGTAGTATGGGATGTACCAAATCCCCTTCTTAGTTGTTAGACTGTATACCTAGTCTTGTGGGCTTGGGAACGGACCCACGGTATAGTATGGGATGCACCGAATCCTCTTCCCATTTGTCCAATGGTGTAGAAGTCCCAAGTAAAGGATAGGACCCACGATGTAGTGCGCAATGCACCAATATTCTTTCTATCTGGGATGCATCAAGGACGTGTTATTTAGCCTTTGTGGATGTGTTAGCCAGTCCCTTTGTGTATGTGATGCATGTTGGAGCTTGTCACTATGCATTTATGATGTATGTTGGAGCTTGTTACTGTGTATTTGTGATGTATATTGGAGCTCGTCACTGTGTATGTGAAGTATGATGGAGCTTGTCACTATGTATTTGTGATATATGATGCAACCAATCACTAATGTAAATATGATATGCGTATAAGACAATCATTGTGTACTTGTGATGTGTAAATGTGTCAGTTATGGTTGCACTTGTGGTGTACATATGAGCTAATCACCATTGTACTTGTGATCTGTGTATGATCTAGTCACTATTGCACTTGTGATCTGTGTATGATCCAACCACTGTTGTACTTGTACTGTGTATGAGCTAATAAGCTTGTGTATATGGGGGTATGCCCATGACAGCCATTGTGTATAATCTTTGAGATTATGGTATGAATGACCTCTTATGAATATTGTAAATGTAATGTCCCCTTTCTAGCAGCCACCCAGGAGTTTGATTATTTTAGCCTTTATTTATTCTCGGAGGCTAAAAGGAGAAATAAGGGAATATAATATTAGATTAATTATTTGTAAAGTTATCTCAAAATTATAATATCATAAGATGACTTTATATTTAATTAATTTAATATTAAAGTGACTAAAAATAAAATAATATCAAAAAGTCACTTAAAGGAATAAAATAATATTTTATTCTAGAAGCTTCTTGGAGACTTGATGAGAATTCTTTATAAGGAGCTTTTGGCTTTGCATTTGGGCATCTTGAGTTGTTGAACTTGACATCTTTATACTACATTGGTGAGCTTGAATGCTTAGCAATTTGCCTGAGGGTTTGAAGACTCTAAGGTACCGGTTTTGGTTGTGCAATATCAACCCTAGCTGGATTGGAGTGAAGGATAATTCAGTCTTTCACCTTGTGCAAATTTTGTGGCCAAGGGCCAAATTTGTTGCAGTCAAGGAGCCATTCAATTTTGGTGTAAGAGAGGATGAATTGGCAAGAGAATAGCTGGTGCGATTTTCATATACATTGCTGGTTAAGAGTGTGGTCATCTCTCATAGCTGGGCGCACTTATGCAAGGTGCGATTTTGTTTGGAAGTGCAAGGAAAAATACAGAAAATTGCTAGGAGGGTTCGTGTGGCATTAAGAAGATAGGTGCAGCATTTTGAAAGGAAGTTTGCTGCCTATGTGAAGGATCAATCAGATTTGTGTATGCTGCTCCAGCAATACCAGAATAGGGGTGACACTTTTATGAGGGACGATTCATCATTGGGAAGGACTCTCATTGGATAGCAAGGCTGCCATTTCATCTTCAGTCATATCAGCATATAATTCCAGGTTCTTTTATCATATTTTGTACATTTTGCATTGCTACATAACATTGTGAAGTTGTTGCCATTGTAGTTGCATCATTTGGAGTTATTGTAAGCCAAGAGTCTTGGCTTATCATTGCAATCAGTTGTACTCAACCTATGCATTATATAATAAAGGAGGAGCAGTTGCATATCAGATATTTGTCTTATATTCTTGGCTATTAGCATGCATGACAAATGTTTGTAAAAATGTCTCTCAGCTGTAAGTGATAATTTGCATAAGTTTCAGTCATCTATATCCACTTGAAAAACACAAAAATACTTGCATTTCATCTCCATTGCATTGTTAGACATTTTAGCATTTATTTTCAGGCAATCAAGCATCATTAGTCTCAATCAAACAAAAAAAAAGCAAACTGAAAACACAATTAGCAAGTTCAGACTTTGCAAGACAACTGTTTGACGAAATGTCCAAGGCATGAGAAAGTGAAAACAAGGTCAGATTTTGCTAAGGACATTATAGTGAATGTTGGTACACAAACGTTTGGTAATAATTGGTATGGACCCAACACTTGATGGCAAGTTATTATCATTATATTATAATTGACTATGTTGATAGCTTACATGTACTAAATTAATAGTTATGGGTTAAAGGTGAGATAATAGATCTCATACAAGAGGAGAGATTGAACTCTCCCTATCATTGTGGGGCGAACTGTGAAGCCTCTGATTCCCATGAGGGGATATGTAGGTAGGATCACCATGAACCCTCGAGGCTTAGGTTGTAGGTCGGAAAGGCCTTAACCTTGGGACCTTACCATTCTTATGTGCAAGATTATAATGGGCAATGGTGAGTTGATGCTAGCATGGAGAATGGAGAAGTATTGAAGTTAACACGATTAAGCTTCATGGAAGGTGCTCAACTGTTTAAGTTGGTAGATGTTGTGAATGCAAAAAAATAAAAAAAAATTGTAGTGCCCAAGTGGTGGATTTTACATTGGTATCAGAGCAACTAGGTTGAAACGCTGGACGTATGAAGCTCAGTTGACTCTAGATAAAGTATGTTGTCTTACACTACCAATTGTCGAAAACTTAGTTGGCCACTTTAAAATATATGGAGTTGTTTTGCATCTTAAATGGACTCTTAACCTTGTGGGAATGCATGGCTAGTCCTAACCAAGAGAACCTGAATGGGTGAAAAAAGAGAAATTTGGATATACAAATTGTAAATGAAAATTAGAGTGCATAGTGGAAGGTTAATATATTTGGTGATTGTTATTTCCCTTAACTCACTTGATTGGATTTAATTTCTACTCATTGTATGAGGAAAATTGTGAAGAACCCTTCTGGTTCAACTTCAACCCTGATGCTCAAACTGATTGTTTTTTTGTGTTTTGAAGGTTTTTGATTTTTTTGAGGTTTTTGCATATAAAGAACATAATGCGATTTTTGAAAGAAATACTTCTAAAATCTTTAATAAATTCAATAAGGTAAAAACTGAAGCATTTAGATCCCTGAATTGATAGCAAATGGATTTATTATTCTTTCTCAGTGATTACAATACTAAAACCCTAACATGCAGACAAAAAGGCAAACAAATTTGCATTATTTAAAAACCTGATTTGCTGATTGCAGCCGCCTCAGAATGATGAAGAATTAATACGGCCAACATCAACTGACATTTCTCTAGCCTAAATATCACTGCAGACTGACCCAGAGTGCAAGGTGTCCCAGCTGGTGAAGACAGAAAGCCAAAAGACAAGGCATCCAGGCTAGAATGAAAAAGTACGGCCCTCAAGCTGATTTGTACGGCCCTTAAACAGCAGCAATAAAATCCGTACCACCTTGGGAAGTGTGCTAGATGTCTGAGAACTGATGGTGAATGGAAAAATTCTTCTCTGGAAAGCAATCGGCCCAATCACTAGATAAAATAAACTCACTGTAAGATCTGTAATAACCTCTAAATGAAGTTATTCAACTACAGGCAATAAATCAGCTGGTATTTCACAGCCTCTGAACTGCAAACATTGAAGATGGCTCGTTCTCCAATGCAAAACACAACTGAAACCCTTGGCTTCGTTCTTTGAAGGAAGAATTGGCTAAAATCGATTTTCATAACATAATGAATGAAGTTTCTCAAAGGAAAACTTATATCTTTTCACTTAGGTCGACTTCCTTCAAAAAAGCATCATTTAAATAAACTTTAAATTTCTCTTTTAATTTTCCAATAGTTTGGATGCCCTTTTAATTATAATTAATAATTAAAAAGTGGCCCCTTCTTCATGATGGTCGACCCCTTCCATAAAGTCACTTAAGTTATAATATTTAATTATATCATAACTTAATAATATAAGCTTCAATTTAATTAATATTTATTTTGGCAAATAAATATTAATATCTCTCTCAAAATAAGTCCAATTAACAAACCGTCTGAAGCCGGATGATAAGTGACTGAATCTGCATATGACCAAACCATACTGCTAAAAATAGTAGGGGTGCTCCGCTGAGTGTCTCCACTTACTAAAAATAGTAAGTAAGCAAATGATGTCCAAAAGACCCCGAACGAAAGCCAAACTGAATGATTCTGATAACTGAAGCCAAGCCATGCCTCAACAAGACCCTCTATCCACCTTATCAGCCTACGAGCATCACATAATAGGCTAATCTCAAGAACTGAGAGATGTCAACTGGAAGGGGACATTACAGAAATTTCCTTGCATATTTAAGAGTATTAAAAATATTTCTCAGGATATGAACATGAGATGCCAAGAACATAAAATGCAAACAATTGAGGGTGTATGTTTGAATGGTTAGGTTGTAACTACCTTAATACTTAATGGTAGAAGGTAGTTTTGGTGCATGATACTTTGATATCTTACTAAGGTTAGTTGGTAAATGTGTGTACCCAATGGTGTAATATAGATTCCTTCTAATAGGTGTCAACCTATAAATTCAAACTGGAGGGTTGGATTATGTAAAAATGCTCACTTGAGGGTATGTTTGTAGTATGCACCCTCCCCTAAATTTTGTAAAATTAAACTAAATTTATGAAATTATGAAGAAAGAAAACCACTTGGGATGCAAGGATAAGTTGTTGAAAAGCAATTAACCTGGCTAATAACCCAAAATTTTGAAGAAATTAACAACTACAACCTTCTAATAAGTGATGACTTATCCCAATGGGGGAAGGATGTCACATCCCTGTCAGATGCGTCTAGGGTGGATATTGAAGAGAATCAAATAAACTAAAGAAACAAGAAAAATAAAATAAAGAGTAAGACAATGAATAAGGAGGTCATGAATTTTCAGGGGCAAGGATGAGGTATGGCTTGCAACTAGTAGGTGAAAAATAAAAAATAAGAAATATTACCCAAAGTCAGCAATTATCAATGACCTAGCAAAGGAGGCCGACAAAAAAAATTAAATGGGCACGGTGCGTGTGTGTTTTGGAGGAGCTGCACAGTCAAACAAGCATGGTGTTCTGGAGGAGCTGCGCAGTCAAACAAGCATGGTGCAAATGAACAAAAGGGGAGTGGGTGTCATTAAATAAGCATGGCATTCCATTTCTTGAGGTGGAAAATGGCATGTCATGTGAAAAAAATTGCAAGGCACAATTAAAATCCCACAACCTTTTTAAATTCTCATTCAAGCTTTTGTTTGGAAGGAGAGGGAGAGAATGAAAAGTAAGGCTTGAAGAAGAAGAGTAAAGGTAGAGAGGGAACATGCGAGAGGCAAGACAAAATGGAGGTGATTTTGGAGCAGTTCAGAAGTAGGGAAAATTAAAGAAGGATTGTTGAGTATGGCGTAAAAGAGTAGAGTGTACGTCTCTTAAATCTACAATTAAGGGCATTGTTGGGGAGAATAAATCTGATTTCATAAAATGCAAAGGTTGCAAGATGCTCACGAAATGGATTTGTGGAAAAGGCACAAGCTTTCAAACAAAATCAACTAGTGGGTGTGAAGTCGGATTCTACCATCAATGCCCACAACATCCCTGACTGCGCCACTGTGAGAGCTTCCACAGGTTACAAATTACCATCAAAGCATATAAGAAAGATAAATTTCAGAGAGGATAGCGATGTGTTAGGGAGTTTTGTTCGATGCCATAGTTGCAAACGCCTTCAACGATGCACATGTGATGTGAACAACTTCACAGATGCTTGAAGGAGATGAGGTGTCATGGTTTGCAAGTCTAGGCAGGATATTCACAAAGACCTTGGAAACATTCGAGGAAACTTGGTCGTATTCTCCTTGCTAGTGCCCAAATGAGAAATAGGAGCCACCAGGTATGATGCCCAAACCATGCTAATATCATCTGAAATAATAATGGATTGTAAATGATTTACATGCTGTCCAAAAGAGTACACTACGGGATGGGTGTTAGGAAAGAGATTTATTGGATTATATTGTGATTGCATGAGTAGATGAATGATTGAGGACCTTCAAATTAAGGTATATAGTTTCTTGTACTTGAGGGCATTCATTTCAATCTTAGTGAACTATCTCTTGAATCATGATTAAGTTTTGGTATGATTTAGATAATTATAAGCCACATATTTAATTTATCACTTTGGGTTGTTTAAAATAGGAGCTTAGAGTCTTCATTTTAGCAGGTAATACATTATTGCTAATGGAATAGCATGAAAGGAAGGGAGTTAAAAATATTAATGACAAGGATTGTTTGAGAAATTGTATGAAATATTGATCACTATTATTGGAAATGGGGGGGATATGATTAATGATTTTTCTAATGTCATTTACTTGATAAAATCCTTGAGGGTATGTGGTGTAAATACCAATAAGTATTTCATTGTATTCGACATCGGGTTGATAACTGGGTGAAGATTTACTTACCTTATTATGCTTAAAGGGTGTTGTTCATTCTTGGAAGTTAGCCAAATAAAACCGTACATGGATTTGTCTTGGAATACAAGTTTTGGATGTGGTGATTATGATTGCAATAATGTAAATTCATGGCATAGTGTCTTGGTTTAGTAATATATAGGATTGTGCAAACAAAGAGAATTTCTTGTTAAGTAATCAATCTAACCTTTGTGTCATTGTGATGAACTTATAGGATATTTTAGAAAAAAAAAAAAAAGAAAAGTTTATCAACTAAGAACTACTATAAACAATGGTTAAATATTTGATTAACTCTATATTCAAACTTAAGAGAAATAAGGTGACAAAGAGTCCTAAATCAAATCTTTAGTTGCAAGATAGCCTTAAAATATGAATCGAGAATCGGATATAATTAATGTGGGCCTTGGATCTTGGTTGCATAATATTGTAAGGGAGACTTCATTTAGTTGTACTTCAACCACACTTACTAAACATATTTTTAATGTTGAAACTCAACAATTTTGATAATCTGTTGATACTATGGGAATTTATTTATATGGTTACATGATGTCTATCAACCTCTTGAAAGTGAGAACCTTGATACTGGAAATATTATGTGAATGAAAGAAGGATATGAGATCTATTGTGGACCGTAATACGGTCACATACTCTAGGAAGAAGGTAACTATCATTTAATTTAATTATGTTGTTAAAATTACTTAACTAATAAGCATATGAGCTCATTCTACCCAACATCTCTTGTGACCTTACTGTTGACCATCACAGTCATATTTAGTATAAATAAATTACCCAATCAACGAACTAGACTATTATAAGAATATGGGGTGCTCCATAGGGTAAAGTAAAACTAGAAGATCAAGAATATTATTAATGGGTTATGTTTTCAGCTATTGAACTAAGGGATATAGTGTTGTCAAGTTACTTAAGTAGGATTCAGGCATTGATTATACATTAAAAACAAACTCCTAAATACTATTGCTTGACCTTCGAAGGTATCTATTGACCCCTTGATCATAAGAGCCTCATTATTGAACCTATTATATGAGTTTCAAATGGAAATGATTTCTTATGTGTTTGTGTGAACCAAGGTAATTTGGTATTAAGTAATTAGCCTTGTTGGGCTAGGTGAATGAGATGAAAATATAAGAGATACGGGATGGTCAAACAAGATTATAAATAAACTAGATGGAGTTTGATCCAAGGCCTTGATATACTTAATAGGAAGTGAAACCTTGGGTTATGGGAACTTGTGCCTAGGTATCCTTGAGAAACTTTGTAAGGAGAACTACGTGTGACTTTGATCCGTTTGGAAGCGGGTACGTAGGCGGTCCTTGGGCGAAGGATGTCCTTGTGACCTCAAGTCCGTAGGGGGAGGATCTAGGGGGGGATAACTCCCAGATGTTGGGATTGTTTCTACATGGTTTGACCTTTCCTCCTCCGTAAGCTTTAGTTTGAGGCTAAAATAGGCATCGAATGGGTATTATCAAGTTAAGGGAATTTAATAACTTATGTTTAATACATAATAGGTTTCTATTAAACATAATGAAGTAAGGGATTTAACTATTTTATAGTGGGTATTTGATTATATGTATATAATGGGTAAAGTTCATCTCGTGTTGGTTCCATTTATCTCTTATGTGTTTGTGTAATTCAACTCCATATCTATATGTTTATATATAGGCCCGTGTATCTATTGATTGAGATTGTGATTCATATGACCCGCGCAAGATTGAACCTTTGGGATATTTGAGTAGTGACAAGTAGTTATTGGACCGTGCCAATGACCGATGCCTGGGCTACTACTAGGGATTAGTCAACATTCAGTTGTTTCAGGGAGGTCAGGACTAAGATATGTGTCGAGAGCTACTTCTTCCTAGGTGGATAGACTTGTCGTCGATGGCTTATAGACGATTGAAATCGGAATCCATCGGGTTTGGTAGGTTCAGTACTTGGGGAAACCCTTCAAATGGTGAACGAACTTGCAATGTAGTATGGGATCACCGAATCCCCCTCCTAGTTGTTAGTCTGTATACCTAACCTTGTGGGGTTGAGGATGGACCCACAATGTAGTATGGGATGCATCGAATCCTCTTCCCATTTGTCAAATGGTGCAGAAGATTGAAGGAAAGGATAGGACCCACTATGTAGTGCACAATGCATTGATATTCTTTCTTTCTGGGATGCATCATGCACATGTGTTATTCAGCCTTTGTGGATGTGTTAGCCATTCACTTTGTGTATGTGATGCATGTTGGAGCTTGTCACTATGCATTTGTGATGTATGTTGGAGCTCTTTCCTATGTATTTGTGATGTATGTTGGAGCTTGTCACTATGTATGTGAAGTATGATGGAGCTTGTCACCATGTATTTGTCATATATGATGGATCCAATCACTAATGTAAATATGATATTCATATAAGACAATCATTGTGTACTTGTGATGTGCAAATGTGTGAGTTATGGTTGCACTTGTGATGTACATATGAGCTAATCACCATTGTACTTGTGGTCTGTGAATGATCTAGTCACTATTATACTTGTGATCTGTGTATGATCTAGTCACTGTTACACTTGTGATCTGTGTATGATCCAGTCACTATTGTACATGTGCTGTGTATGAGCTAATCAACTTGAGTATATGGTGGTATGCTCATGACAAACATTGTGTATAATCTTTGACATAATGGTATGAATGATCTCTTGTGAATATTGTGAATGTTGGTAAACAAATGTTTGGTAATGATTGGTATGAACCCAACACTTGATGGCAAGTTATTATCATTATATTATAATTGACTATGTTGATAGCTTACATGTACTAAATTAATAGTTATGGGTTAAAGGTGAGGTACTAGATCTCATATAAGAGGAGAGATTGAACTCCCCTTGTCATTGTGGGGTGAACTACAAAGCCTTTGATTCCCATGAGGGGATACGTAGGAAGGGTCACCATGAACCCTCGAGGCTTCGGTTGTAAGTCTAGGAAAGGCCTTAACCTTGGGACATTATTGTTCTTATGTGCAAGATTATAATGGGCAATGGTGAGTTGATGCTAGCATGGAGAATGGAGAAGTATTGAAGTTAACACGATTAAGCTTCATGGAAGGTGCTCAACTGTTTAAGTTGGTAGATGTTGTGAATGCAAAAAAAAAATAAAAAAATTGTAGTGCCCAAGTGGTGGATTTTACATTGGTATCAGAGCAACTAGGTTGAAACACTGGACGTATGAAGCTCAGTCGACTCTAGATAAAGTATGTTGTCTTACACTACCAATTGTCGAAAACTTAGTTGGCCACTTTAAAATATATGGAGTTGTTTTGCATATCTTAAATGGAATCTTAACCTTGTGGGAATGCATGGCTAGTCCTAACCAAGAGAACCTGAATGGGTGGAAAAAAAGAAATTTGGATATACAAATTGTAAATGAAAATCATAGTGCATAGTGGAAGGTTAATGTATTTGGTGATTGTTATTTCCCCTAACTCACTTGATTGGATTTGATTTTTACCCATTGTATGAGGAAAATTTCCTTGCATATTTAAAGTATTAAAAATATTTCTTCGGGTATGAACATGAAATGCCAAGAACATAAAACACAAATAATTGAGGGTGTATGTTTGAATGGGTAGGTTGTAACTCCCTTAATACTTAATAGTAAAAGGTAGTTTTGATGCATGATACTTTGAAATCTTACTAAGGTTAGCTGGTAAATGTGCGTACCCAATAGTGTAATATAGATTCCTTCTAATAGGTGTCAGCCTATAAATCCAAAATGGAGGGTTGGATTATGTAAAAATGCTCTCTTGAGGGTATGTTTTTAGTATGCAGCCCCCCTAAATATTGTAAAATTACTCCAAATTTATCAAATTAGGAAGAAAGAAAACCACTTGGGATGCAAGGTTAAGGGGTTCAAAAGCAATTAAATTGGCTAGTAACCCAAAATTTTGAAGAAATTAACAACTACAACTTTCTCATAAGTCGGGATGACTTATCCCAATGGGGGAAGGATGTCACATCCCTGTCAGATTCGTCTAGGGTTGATATTGGAGAGAATAAAATGATGTAAGTAAAGGAAGAAAACCACCTATCTCATCCTCATTTGACAAAACTCAACACATTCCTTGTTTGTCTATTCATCTCAAGTGCACAATTCCCTTTAATGAACACTTGACTCAAATCTTCAAAACTGAAATCAGGGCCCAAACTTCTAATTCAACACTTAAAACAACCTCTATATGGTTGAAGCAACATGAGCAAACACATCATACATCCCATGAAATCAAACTTCTTATTTTGATTGCACACCCTTCACAATCTGCCCCGTAAAGCTTGTAGGTCTCCAAATGGACTGTCAGAACTTTTTCCCCACATTATGCACTGAAACCCAAAACTATTTACACATTTAAGTGTCTTTGGTGCTTGTTTAAAACATACTCTGAAATGGGTATTAGGTCCTTTGTAACAAAAGCTTCAAGATCTGCTGTCTCAGATCAGAACTAGGCCTAATTAGGCCTTGGAACAAACAAGGTTTATTGATTTAGATATTCCCAAACTCAATTTCTCTTAGCCAACGCTTGGAACATGTTTAATTAGACCTTCTCATGCTTATTAAACCACAAAAGATCCATTACCATACGTATTTTGAAAAACCCTAGGTTTTATCCTTACGCTAAACTCTGTTTTCCTGACTGTACACAGATTTACAGTCCAAACTTTTAACCTTTCACACATTACTCTTAACCATTTGGTTTAAAACCTTTGGAACATGAAAATATATCCAAATAGGAGTAAACTCACCAAAAATTAGAGATTTTCACAGGTTAAAATGAAAGAAACTTAATTTTCTTTGCCTCTGTTTACCCTAGGATAGGGTTTTAACTGTTTTTACAAAAAATACAATAACTATCTCAAAAATGAACCAATCTGCATGAAACAAGAATGAAATGGAAGGTGATTGATTAAACCATCACTTACAATCAATTTAGAACAATTTCTTGCCCGTATTGGGCTGTACCCTGCAAGTACATTACAAAAATCTGAAGAAAATAACAGAAATACAGTGCTTTTCATTATTCCATTTCAAATTTTCAATCACCCACGAGTTCCCAAATGGTTACAAAGCCTTTTTAAAGGAAATAGAACATGTCTCTACAACTTCCAACTAATTTTCAATTGCCCTCCAACGACCTAGAACCAAATGACCTTTCATATTCCATGTTTACACCTTTTTTGTGCAATTTTACATCTTTTACAATTTTTTTGAACTTTTTGTACAACTCTTTACATTTATTGCAAAATAGGACACAATGACCTCCTAATGATTCTATTACATGGAAAAATGACTCAAATAACCCTTGAACAATGTCATGTAACAACAAAATTGATCATCCTTTCAAAATTTCTCCATGGAATCACAGGTTTGTCATGATGCTCCTGCATCATTCTCCCGGCCAAATAAATTTGAAGTCCACTTGAATTTGAAGTTGTCCACAATCTCCATTCGTTGTATGCTTTGCCATTGATTATCCTTGTAACCGCTCCTACTCACCTTCATTTTTACCTTTGGTTTGAACTTGTCCATGCAAATCAGTCCTCTATCTTGCTTGCCAACACTCTGCTACTTCTCAATTTCATCTCAACACCTTGTCCCTCTCCTATCTGCTGCATCTTGATCTGCAAATTGTTCCAAAACATTAGTACAACAAAGAATGATATATTAGTTCTATCACAATACCTCCATCTTTTTTCAGCTCTTTGCAAATCTCCAAAAGCAATTCATCCTTGATCATTTCTTCATCCATTCTTGACACTAACTCAATATCTCTTTCCTCTGAAATCAGGTTCGTTATCTCTATTTCTCCTTCATCTTCATGCTTGAACATGGCTGCACTACCTTTGTCTTCTTCCATGAATGCTTCTTCTGCATCTTCAAACACTTCATCTTCTTTTTTCCTTCTTGTTGCTAACTTTGCTTGTATCCTTCTTCTCTTGACAATCTTCTTTATGGGCCATGATGCTCTCTTCTTCACTTTCAAATGCCAACTTGTGGCTTGTCTATACACCTGCTCAATCATGTGTTTCATCTTCATCATGGATTCCTAGAACTCCTTTTGGAACTCCAACTCTATTCTTCTTAGGTCTTTGTTCGGTGCCTCTATTTCTTTGTCAAATTTCTCTTCTCTCTTTCTCTTCTTCCTTTCTTCCTCTACCTGTAAATGCTTTCTTAATACTTCCATCTTTTCCTCTTCTCAAGCAAGCTTCTTCTTGCTTCACAACTTCTCTCAACTTTCTCTACCTTCTCTTGGTAGCAACCAGGTTCTTCTTAACCTGCATACAACACAACACACAAAACCACAGAACCACAAACCAAATCTCTTTTGCCAGAGCCTTCTATGCTCTGATACTAGCTAATGTAAGCAAAGGAAGAAAACCACCTATCTCATCCTCATTTGACAAAACTCAACACATTCCTTGTTTGTCCATTCATCTCAAGTTCACAATTCCCTTTAATGAACACTTGACTCAAATCTTCAAAATTGAAATCAGGGCCCAAACTTCTAATTCAACACTTAAAACAACCTCTATATGGTTGAAGCAACATGATCAAACACATCATACATCCCATGAAATCAAACTTCTTATTTTGATTGCACACCCTTCACAATCTGCCCCCTAACGCTTGTAGGTCTCCCAATGGACTGTCAAAACTTTTTCCCCACATTATGCATTGAAACCCAAAACTTGTTAATTTTATGATCAGATGTAAAGCACATAAATTAATTTTAAAAATCAGACACAATAACACAACAGATACCCTGGGAAAACCCTCCACTTGAGGGAGAAAAACCTAGCAAAAATTATCTCTCTTATATATATAAGTAATGGCTACAAAACACTTTACAATGAGGCCTATCACAAGATGAATATTCAGCACCAGCAATGGCTATAATAGCAGATAACAATCTGCCCTTCCTTGAACACAATTCTGCACTTGTAGAGATTCACAATCTGCCTTAGAAGAAATTCGCACTAGATAGAAGGATCTGCTCTTGATAGAATTCGCACTTGAGAGAAGGAATAATCAAACTTGCTTTTTTGTCTTCAATGGAGTGGAAATGACCTCCTATAAATACATAATGCTAGAGAGGTCGCACCTCTTCAAGAACTAGGTCGGCCACCATAAGAAAAGATAATTACAAATACAAGGAAGGTGGGCCAAGATGAAAATACAAAGAAGGTCAGCCAAGAGAAAATGTAATGTTGCCAAGTGTAGCACTCCTTCACATTAATTATCACAAATAAATGAATAGCCGATAGGCTATATGAATTTATGTCTTCACTCATGGCTGGAAGGATGAGCCCGAAGCTGTCATAACATCAACACTCCCTCTCAGCTAGGGAGAAATGCTTCCAGCTGCATAAGACATATCACCTCATCGTGATGTCAACCACAATGGCTACTTCCATATGTGGAAAGAAGAGATATCACCTCACCGCGATATCAACCATAATGGCTACTCCCATGGATGGAAAGAAGAGATATCACCTCACCGTGATATCAACCATCATGGCTACTCCCATGGATGGTAAAAGTACACAAGTGCTCATCACTCAACGTGATATCGTCACCTCATCGTCACATTCACCATGGCTACTCCCAGAGGGTGAAAAAGCACAAGTACAAGAAAATCATCACGGACTCTCTCACGTGATGTTGTCATGGAGTCACACACATGACATCCACCATGGCTCTCCCAGAGGGTGGAAACAAGGGCTTTCACCTCAAATCTCTCTCAAAGAGAGAAATGCATTAACAAGGGATTGCACCTCAAATCTCTCTCAAAGAGAAATGCATTAAGATCACTGATACTAAGACTCCTCAACTAGGGCTTCATTCTCCACCATTCCAAGCTTGTCTCGAAAGTACACAAACTTTATCCTGGAGAGAGGCTTGGTGAGAATGTCTGCCGACTGCTCATCAGTGTTGATATACCTCAACTGAATTGCTTTCCTCAATACCATATCTCTGATATAGTGGTATTTGATCTTAGCATGCTTAGTTATGTCATGAAACACTGGAATGACATAAAGCTTCTCGAAGCTTTGATTATCACAATGGATGACAGTCGACTCCAATGATTGTCCAACCAATCCTGCAAGGAGCTTTCGAAGCCACACTGCTTCTTGAGCTACCACACAAGCTGCAATATATTCGACCTCTGTAGTGCTCAGTGCCACTGAAGACTGCTTCCTGCTACACCAGGAGATCATCGCAGACCGCAAACTAAAACAATATCTAGAGGTGCTCTTCCGATCAATGACACACCTCGCCCAATCGGAATCAGTATATCCATGCAGCTCCAAATCCACATTAGAAGAATACCTCACGCCATATCCAACTGTGCCATGCAAGTAACTTAGAATATGCTTCGCTGCAACTAGATGTATTTTCCTTGGTTCACACATGAATTGACTAAGTGCACTCACTACTTTGCAAATATTTGGTCTAGTATTGATTGGATACATCAACGATCCAATCAACTGCTTGTACATCGTGGGATCCACCAGATCTGAACTAGCTGCAACTTCTTTCAACTTCTACAAGTTGGTCTCCATAGATGTAGACATGGATTTTCAATCCATCATACCAAATCTCTTTAGAATGTCAATTGTATGCTTCCCGTGGCTCAAAAACATCTCATTAGGCCTCTGCCATACTTCTAATCCAAGGAAGTAATGCATGAATCAAGATCCTTCATTTCAAATTCAGAAGCTAACTCCTTGCATTTGATAATGAGGTGATCTTCTCCAATAAGAAATAAATCAACATAAAGAACCAAGATCAACTAGATTACGATCTTCTTCAGGTTTAGTAGGCTCCCTCTGAATCTTCAAGTACTTGCATCAACCTTCTAACCTCTTCATCGAAGATTGCTTGCAATGCTTGCCTTAGAGAAATGTTTTCCCGCGCGCACCTCTGATACTATAGAGAGTTCAGGATTGTCCTCCCTGACCTCATCCTAGAACACTCTACTTTGAATAGGTTTGCAGAGCTACCAATGTCAAATCCAGATGACTGTCTTGAGCAATTCTGATCTCAGCAGCTGAAGAGATCCTCCAAGCACCTAGCCTTGCAATACAGTAATCTTCACTTCTTCTCAGTGAGTTACAAAACTCCCTCTTGATCCCTGCCTCAGAGATTGCAAATAAGACTTCTGGAAGTGAACTCCCTCTAGTCACCAACTCAGTCCCATTGCAAGTTGTGACTTCACGCTTGATCATTTCTTTGGTTGGCATGACTTCCTCACAAGATGCCTCAAGCTTTTCATCACTAAGCAATCTCTCATCACCTTCTTGCTCCTAGATTTGTCCTGGAAGCATTTTAGAGAGAGATTACTAACAGTTTATAACTATCCAAAGAAATATCAAGGCTAGAATCATACAAAGTTTACTATCTCAGGTTATAGCATGAATACATAAGAATTTATGAGCAATATTAAAACATAAATAAATCAACCTAAAAGAGAAATATATCAAAAGATCAGAATGAAGGGATAAAGAAACTTATCTTTATTGAATTCTGATATAACTCTTTCTTCCATCTTTTACTCCTCTCGAGAGTGCTAAACTCAGCACAACAAAAGACAATCTGAACAACTACAAATTTCTTGAATGCATTATGCAGTTAGCATGAAGAACCTACCCTCTCCAAGAGTCAAGGCTCTATCACAGTTCATGCATTAGAGAATGATATCGATGTGACCAACTTATCACCATCGAAATTGCAGTTCTCTTTTTATTTCAAAGTCACACTCAGAAATCTTCACAACTAGCATGAAAAAAATAACTTGCAAATAATAATTTGAATCTTCAAAGGATCTTATGCTAGTGAACAAAATTCAAGAGAAACCACAATCTCTCTTTACTAATCACACATGATCCAAATAAATGATATAATTGAAATTCAGCCTAGAAAGGTGATTTCAAACAAAACAAAGAATACTTATCTCTTTAAATATTCTGATGGTTGCAATTACTGGACACAGTAAGATACGCTGCTCTTGCGCTCAGATTAGTCCACAACCTTCACGGCTTGAACACAGGCATATGCTCTGAGTTGTTCATTCACCAAAGTAAACAAATTTTCTGGCGACTGTAACATGACTATCTTTCTCCTCGCCCAGACAATGCCCAGGCGACATACGCAATATGGAAATGTGAGAAATTTTGGACTCTACCAGTAAACCGCTCCTTTTAGTTACAAACTACGAAGTTATTGAACTCACACATTTGTAGTGGCCATAACTCCCAAAACACAGAAATATTCCTCCACAATGACGCGATGAAGAGGAGCGACTTCCTGAATTGCCACAAAATCTTAGTAAAGCCTGACAGCTTCCAGCTTCCATGAGTCAAATATAAACAGTTCACATAAAACTTATTCCCAACGGTGTTTGCTCTTATATTCTCTTAACCCGATATTTCCTTATTCCGCCGTATCAAGAGTATTGGTCTCCCGAAATCTTCCTAGGAGTTCAATACGATTCTAATTTATCAAATGATGACTACTCAAAAAAGCTCTGATGCTTTGTTGGCGTTTAAATTAGCACCTCTGGAGTGCTGATTGTAAACGTTCAGCTATTTCAAATGTTTTGCAACACTTCTTCGTTATTTAAAGAGGAGAAGTCCCTCTCTGCTGGGAGCAATGCGTAAGGAAGGGAAATGTTAACTAAAGTTCCTATCTTTTTATGCTTCAGCGGCAGGACACAAGGGTGCACAAACACAATGCGCCGTAGCTAAGCTTTTTCTCTGGTTTCTGCAGATCTCAACTACGACTAACTAGCTTCTATCTATCCAATACCTTCAAGATAAACAGAGCATGAGGGTAAAGGAGCGGGAATGGGTTTGGTTGGATCACCTGAATTCGCCGTCTCCCGAGAATATGACCGAGGCTCTGAACTCTCGGGTACACACCGGGATGAGGTTGGTACAAGCAAACACTCTACACGGTAAACTAGATCTGAGACCTGCCAAGGAGGAGGGACTCCTATCCGAGGTATGGGCTTAGGAAAGAGTTTACTAGAAACAACAAAATCACGATGCCTTGGCCAACGAGCTTGCTAAGGAGGAGGGACTCCTATCCGAAGTATAGCTTGGAAGTCAACACATTAAACAACATCAAACGATAACTGTCAATAACAAATATCCAAGGAGGAGGGACTCCTATCCGAGGAGGGAAATGAGACAACAAGTTATTAGACACAAGACGTAGACATAACTCAAATAAGATGATCAAAACGCAAGCGCCTTCTGATATTCTTCTTCAATGCTTCATCAACGAACTACAAAAGTTGGGAAAGCAAAGGCACGAAATCATGCACAATTACAATCATCCAACGAACTCTCATCCAAGAGTGAACAAGTATTCGCTTTCAAAGCTGTTGGCAACAATGGCGCAGCAATTTTGCATAGCAAGTAAAAGGTTAAACAAATAATGAGCCCAAGGCTCTTATTTATAGAACTCAAAGGAGTGGGCAACCCCAAAATCTCCTTGAGTTAACAATGAGTTCTTGCCAATCAATTAGCAAGATTTATTCCTAAAAAGGGGGAACAAGCAGTTAACTGGAAAACTACTTCAGTTAACTAAAAGTAAACAAAGAGTCAATTGGAAACTACTTCAGTAGACTGAAAGTAAACAAAAGGTGAACTTTAATGAAAGTATCCCTCCAAAATAGACATCCACATTTAGTGGAGATCTAAGATCCACAAATCATGGAAGCTGATTAGACATCGTTAATCAGTGGGATCTGACAATGCATGATTTAAGGGGTATGGAGTTAACTTGGAAAGGGACATCAAGTTAACTCCAACTACATTTAATGCCTTCTTGAGTTGACTTGGAATGAGGCATCAAGTCAACTTCAAGTATCATAAATGCCCATTGGAAGGTAGGACGTCCTTTCTAGGTGTCTTTTCACACTTCACCATTTCTGGTCAACAGCTCCTTGATCCATGTGTTGACTTCTTCCGCTTCCGGATAGTCAATGCTTTGATGACACGACATCTCTTCTTGCGCAAGCTATTGCTCTTGGTAACTTTGGCGGCTCCGTGCTTGGAATGACCTCTTCGCAGCTGGTAAGCCAAGGTGCTTACTGCCACGCGGGAGGTGGTAATATTGGTCTTTTTGCTGCAAGATCAGTCTTTCTTTCTTCTTCGTCCAGAGTAATTGCTGCAGGTCTCCATTGAGCGGGACATGTATTCTTTTCAAAGATAAAGATCCGTAGACTGCTGATGATGTCCGTTTGCTCTCCAGCATTGTGTGTAAGATCTGGTTGGAGAGTTGCTGGTGCAAGGTCTGGTTGCTCAATTGGAGCCCAAGGATGCCAAATTGTCATTCTGTGAAGAAGAACTCGCCTGTTGACTGTAAACACGGACGTGTTCAGACAACTTTTGAAAAACCCCTGAAAATAGCGCCCTGCCGAGAAGTATTTTTCCGAAAAAAATCTGGCACATGGGTTTTGTTCGTGCTTCAATGCTGAACAAGCCCAGTTCCTCAGAATTTTGATTCTGAAACTTTTTAGAGAAAACCCCAAAATAGAGGGGCAGCAAGTTTGCTGATTCGGAAAATTTGTCGAGATGGGTTTCTCGGAAAATTATGTGAATCTACCCAGTTGATCTGATCGATGTAGCCTGTTGCTTTTTCTGTCAAATGCAAGAAAACCTAAGACGAGAAGAGAGGAAATAGACAGAAGATGGATTGGAAATTTTATCTGATTCCCTGAAAAAAAATCTATCTCTGAGTCCAATCCTCAAAATAGCAATCCTTTCCTGCTTTAGATCTGCAAGAAAAATGAAGAACGGATGAAAACCTTCTTCAGATCTATCAATGGCGTCCTTGAGAGCTTGTGGCTGATTTTGATCTTTTATCCTGCAATGAAATAATGAAATGGGACGCCTTCACCTTGAATATATATGTTTAAGCTTCAGATCCACAAAATTGGGGACCTAACACAAGCTCAAAAGGTGATTTGGGCTTGAACTAAAGTTGAAAAGGTGATTTCCACTGATCGTGGAGCCTTTTAGCCAATTTTAACTCAAAAACTTTTGACTTTAGTCAACAATTTGACCCTTGACTTCTTTAGGCGTCCCTTTTGGTTTCTTGCAAGTTTTTAAATATTTTCTCTCCTGAAAGTCCTCTGTTTGATCCTGAATCTAGCATTGTCTGTTGATCTTGAGATGTCGCGGACACATTCACTGTGGAGCTGGATCCGAACTGAAGAGAAGTGCCTGGGAGACTGTTTGATAAAAAGCTGAATTTAAGGCTTCAAAAGAATGGGCGCCTTTCCCAAGAAAAGGCGCTTTTGCCAATGCCTTAGTGATTTTTCAATCTTTGTTCTTTAGCTTTTTGAAATGACCTCTCGTGCCTTGATCTGGATTTCTCGTTGATCGGAGAGTCAGATGATTTTGCTTGATGTTTCATCAGGTACCCAGCTCTGTTCTGCCAAGAATGACTGACTTCAGGAAACCTGGATTTCAAATTAGGGTTCCTTTATTCAGGGGCGCCCCTCCTTGAAAAGGGCGCTTTTGCCCTTTGGCCTGATTATTTTCATCTGGAAAGTTGCCTACTTTGATCTTGATTATCCGTTGACTGCTCTGACAGATGTTGATGCTTGCAGTTGCGTTTCTGAGATCTACTTGGGCTGAGAGAGTTATCCTAGGAAGCCTTTTGTCATTGGTCAGCATCTGGAAGTCCAAAAGAAAGGGCGCCTTTCTTTTGAAAAGGCTCTTTTTCCTTATAACTTCGCCGTTAACTGTGGTTTCTTGATATTTCCTCAACTGCCTCTTTTTGCTTCGTCAGCAGCTGCTTGTGATCTATTCATCAGATGATCTGGATGTTTGTTTCACTGTTGAGCCAGCAATCAAACACCGAGAATGACTGCTTCGGATGATCTTACTGATTGCATTTGACCTTCAAAGATCATGGGCGCCCCTGCTTGAAGAAGGCTCTTTTCAGCATTTTGAGTTCTCTCCTTCGTAACGTTTCCAGAGTTAGTCAAATTTTGACCTTTTTCACTTTCAGGAATCTCCTTCATCAAACAGCATCATTTTTGACCTTTTCCGCCATGGTTGCGTCGTTGAAGCTTTTGGAATTTAACTTTCAGCACCTGGTACTGGCCAATCTGCCATTAATGGCTGCAGAGGTTCTAACTTTGTTCTTGAAAAATAGAAATAGACCCACCAGAGTAAAACATGTCTTTTGATGATTCTGACTTGACCAATGTGATCGTGGAGTCTTTTAATCCTATCAAAATCATTTTCGATCATTTCTGGGAAAGTCCTATTTTCGGGGGTTTCCCTGAAAATAGGGGCGAAAAACCCTAATTTTCAAATTTTCAGAATTTTGCACGTGTGTTCTTAGACAGAAACCCACCAAGATTCTATGATTGGTTTGACCTAAAACTGGCTTAACATGGCATTTTAACAAGATTTAGCTCAATTTATACAGAATGCCAAAAAATTAATTTTGGGTACAACATGCTTCGACGGCTCGAACCAAAGCATATTCAAAAAACAATGTATTTTGGCAATCAAGAATATTAAAGTCGGCTTCCTCCAGACTATACACGACAATGGCAACCTCCAGGGCTGACGGCTCCTACATTAGCTTTATTCATGGCTAATTCTATATGTAGTGCTCTCTGTAGCCTTCTACCAGACAATAAAATATCAACAGATCTGATAAGGAAACGCCAGTATCAATTCCGTTCAATATTCATGTGGCTTTCCTTTGTCAAGGTTGAATCCCGACTCTTATTCATATTCGCCTTATATCAGTTCATCTTCAAATTATGCGGCTTGACTTGATCTCCACAAATATCAATCTACAGATTGAGATCACTGACACATTGATTTGATGTAGTCTTGCCAAGTATTGAACACCTTTATGCTATTCGCCATGAGAATGAAGAACCATCTCGAGTCCTTTAACTTTTCAAGAGCTCCTAATACTTAAATTGCTTCTTCAAGTATCGATACCTCATTGCTTCGTTTATTTTGATATAAATTTCTGCCATATCTGATTAGATCTTTTCTAAGACCCGCTTTGATACCATGTTAATTTTATGATCAGATGTAAAGCACAGAAATTAATTTTAAAAATCAGACACAATAACACAACAAATACCCTGGGAAAACCCTCCACTTGAGGGAGAAAAACCCAGCAAAAATTATCTCTCTTATATATATAAGTAATGGCAACAAAACACTTTACAATGAGGCCTATCACAAGACCAATATTCAGCACCAGCAATGGCTATAATAGAAGATAACAATTTTCCCTTCCTTGAACACAATTCTGCACTTGAAGAGATTCACAATCTGCCTTAGAAGAAATTCGCACTAGATAGAAGGATCTGCTCTTGATAGAATTCGCACTTGAGAGAAGGAATAATCAAACTTGCTTTTTTGTCTTCAATGGAGTGGAAATGACCTCCTATAAATACATAATGCTAGAGAGGTCGCACCTCTTCAAGAACTAGGTCGGCCACCATAAGAAAAGATAATTACAAATAATAATTACAAATACAAGGAAGGTCAGCCAAGATGAAAATACAAAGGTCGGCCAAGAGAAAATGTAATGTTGCCAAGTGAAGCGCCCCTTCACATTAATTATCACAAATAAATGAATAGCCGATAGGCTATATGAATTTATGTCTTCACTCGTGGCTGGAAGGATGAGCCCGAAGCTGTCATAACATCAACAAAACTATTTACACATTTAAGTGCCTTTGGTGCTTGTTTAAAACATATTCTGAAATGGGTATTAGGTCCTTTGTAACAAAAGCTTCAAAATCTGTTGTCTCATATCAGAACTAGGCCTAATTAGGCCTTGGAACAAATAGGGTTTATTGATTTAGATATTCCCAAACTCAATTTCTCTTAGCCAATGCTTGGAACATGTTTAATTAGACCTTCTCATGCTTATTAAACCACAAAAGATCCATTACCATACGTATTTTGAAAAACCCTAGGTTTTATCCTTACGCTAAACTCTGTTTTCCTGACTGTACACAAATTTACAGTCCAAACCTTTAACCTTTCACACATTACTCTTAACCATTTGGTTTAGAACCTTTAGAACATGAAAATATATCCAAATAGGAGTAAACTCACCAAAAATTAGAGATTTTCACAGGTTAAAATGAAAGAAACTTAATTTTCTTTGGCTCTGTTTACCTTGGGACAAGATTTTAACTTTTTTTACAAAAAATACAATAACTATCTCAAAAATGAACCAATCTGCATGAAACAAGAATGAAATGGAAGGTGATTGATTAAACCATCACTTACAATCAATTTAGAACAACTTCTTGCCCGTATTGGGCCGTACCCTGCAAGAATATTACAAAAATCTGAAGAAAATAATAGAAGTACAGTGCTTTGCATTATTCCATTTCAAATTTTCAATCACCCACGAGTTCCCAAATGGTTACAAAGCCTTTTAAAAAGCAACACAACATGTCTCTACAACTTCCAACTAATTTTCAACTGCCCTCTAACAACCTAGAACCAAATGACCTTTCATATTCCATGTTTACACCTTTTTTGTGCAATTTTACATCTTTTACAATTTTTTTGCACTTTTTGGACAACTCTTTACATTTATTGCAAAATAGGACACAATGACCTCCTAATGATTCTATTACATGGAAAAATGACTCAAATAACCCTTGAACAATGTTGGAACTGTTAAATTATTTGATCAGAAGTAAATGCACAGAAGATTAAAACAAAATCAGACAAAATGACACAGCATGTACCCTGGGAAAACCCTCCTCTTGAGGGAGAAAAAACCCAGCAACAAAGATCTCTCTTATTATTCGATGCAACAGTGGTAGATTTACAACTTACAATGAGGTCTGACACAAGACCAATAAGGAATAACAGATTGAATGCTTTAGATCACACCTGAGGATATTGAACTAACAGTATACAGTAGATCTTCAACACTTCATCAGATCGATCTGGTAACTTCAAGATTCAGTTACTGAGAGATCGACTTTGAATGGCACCAACGAGCTGTAGAATGTATTGATCACTGGTATATGAGCGCTCAGAACTAGCTCGCACAGATCTTTGATGTAACTCGCACTTATTAAGATTACAGTTCTCTGTTGAGGTAGCTCGCACCTGTTGAGATCTCAGTTCTCTGATATGTTCGCCTTTTATAATGACGAACTTCACTTGTTGACAATGATCGCTTGTCACCCTTGACTGTGATCTATTCGCACTTGACAATTATCTGTTCTCAGAAGAATTCGCACTTTTCTGTGTCGGGTTGGGAGAGAGCTATTGAATTATCTATGTGTCTGAAATGTCATGCCTTGAATCGAATATATATGAATTCATTATATGTCGGCCTCAATACATTTAAAGAACTTTTACAAATGTCGGCCTTTAGAAAATAAATAACAAAAGAACTTTTATGTCGGCCAGATTGTAAGACACGAAATAATGAGTATTAAATGAATAGCCGAAGGCTACATTCAGTTTAATATTTTCTCAAAGGCATGAGCTGGAAGGATCAACCGACGCTGTTAACATTAACACTCCCTCTCAGCTAGGGAGAGATCTTCCAGCTGAAAAACATTTCTACATGATGTTCATCTGCAACTGTTGCCTGCAATCAAATATAAAGAGAGATATATCACCTCAATGTGATATCAACCATCACATGGTTAAGTACTAGTGTCCATCACTTGCGTGATGGTGTCACCTTAAAGTGACTTTCACCATGGCTCTCCCAGAGGGTGAAACTCAAGTACAGAAAGATCACGGACTCTCTCTCGTGATGTTGTCATGGAGTCACACACATGACATCCACCATGACTCTCTCAGAGGGTGGAAACGAGGGCTTTCACCTCGAATTCTTCCGTCACAGAAGAAGATGCAATAGTAAGTACAAGTGTTCATCACTTGCGTGATGTTGTCACCTCAAGTGACTTTCACCATGACTCTCTCAGAGGGTGAAACACAAGTACAAGATATGTCATGGAGTCGCACACATGACATCCACCATGACTCTCTCAGAGGGTGGAAACGAGGGCTTTCACCTCAAATTCTTCCGTCACAGAAGAAAGTGCATTAACAAGGGATTTCACTCGAACTTCTCTCACAGAAGAACTCATTAAGGGCTCACTGATAATGAGACTCATACTCACCAAGGCTGGATTCTCCACCATACCAAGCTTGTCTCGAAAGTATAACTTTACCCGGCGAGAGGCTTGGTGAGAATATCTCGCCGCCCGCTCATCGCTAATGTACCTCAACTGTACAGCCTTTCGCAGTACATATCTCTATATAGTGGTACTTGATCTCAACATGCTTGGTTCTGTCATGAAACACAGGATTGACAGAGAGCTTCACACAACTCTGATTATCACAATGAATAATGGTGAGCTCCAATGATTGTCAAAACAATCCTGCAAGGAGCTTACGAAGCCACACTGCTTCTCGAGTTGCCATGCAGCTGAATATACTCCTCCGCTATACTCAATGCAATGAGGGACTTCCTCGTGCACCTCGAGATCATAGCGTAACTCAAATCAAGCAATGTTTTAGGTTTTCCTCGACGTAATACCGCCTTCAATCAATCGGAAACCAAGCAACTCCAAGTCCGTGATCTCCAGTAGTATACTTCAACCCATATCCAACTCCGTGCCACGCAAGTATCTCGTGATATGTTTGGCAACAAGATGTATCTGTCTCGGATCACACATAAACTGGCTAAGTGCACTCACTGCATAGCAAATATCAGGTCTAGTGTTAACTAGATACATCAAGGATCCAATCAGCTGTCTGTACAATGTAGGATCCACCAAATCTGAACTAGTTGCAGCCTCCTTCAGTTTATGAAGATTGGTCTCCATGGGAGTAGACATGGATTTGCAATCCATCATGCCAAATCTCTTAAGTATGTCAATGGTGTACTTCCCTTGATTTAAAATCATACCATCTGGACTTCTGCCAGACTTCTAAACCAAGGAAGTAATGCATGAGCCCAAGGTCCTTCATCTCAAATTCAGAAGTTAAATCCTTCTTACATTCAAGAATCAGGTGATCTTCTCCAGTGAGGATTAGATCATCAACATATAAAACCAAAATTAATGCATCACCATTGATTACCTTGAAGTAGAGATTTGAATCAGCATCATTCTTCAAGAAGCCCAGGCTTGATAGATACTGATCAATCCTTTCGTACCATGCACGAGGAGCCTGCTTAAGACCATACAAGGCCTTCTTCAACTTGCAAACATGTGACTCCTTCCCATGAATCTCAAATCCATCAGGTTGCTCTATGTAAACCTCTTCCTCAATTATTCCATTGAGAAAAGCTATCTTCACATCCATCTGATGAATCTTCCATCCTCTAGATGCAGCAATAGCAATGATGGTTCGGACAGAAGTGTATCGAGCAACAGGAGCAAAGGTCTCATCATAGTCAACTCCCTCTTTCTGAGAAAACCCTCGAGCCACAAATCTTGCCTTGTGCTTCTCAATGCTTCCATCTGCAGCATGTTTAATCTTGAATAGCCATTTGGAAGATACCACAGACTTGCCCTCGGGTCTAGGAACGATATCCCAAACATCGTTCTTGAGAATTGACTGATACTCCTCTGACATAGCATCTCTCCAGACTTGAAGACTGGATGCTTCCTCAAAACAGGAAGGCTCGGATTCTATAAACTGACACATTAAGGCAACATAACTGGAGAACTTATGTGGCCTTTTGCTTTCTCTGAATGTGCCTCTAGGAGCTGCAAAGTTTTCAGCCTCTTGCATAGTGCGACTGGCCCATAGAGGTCTCTTCCTCCCAATAGCAATATCTGTAGGCCCATCAGTAGGTTCCAAGGGTTCAACTGGATCAAGATCTTCCTTTGGTTCCATTGTCTCCCTCTGAATCTCAGGAGTATGGTCAACCTCCATGTCCTGAGGAGACTCCTCATTATCAATCTCCATATGAATCCCTCTGGATCTCCTGAATGCAACATCTTCCTCGAATGTGACATCCCTACTGATCTCTATCGACTTCTGACCTGGAATGTAAATTCTGTAAGCTTTTGAAGTCTCACTGTAGCCCACAAAGATTCCCTTCTTGCCAGAAGGCTCCAGTTTGGTTCTCTTTTCTTTGGGAACATGAATATAGACAGGACAACCGAAGATCCTCAAATGGCTGACTTCAGGCTTCTTCCCTGAAAAGGCTTCTTCTGGAGTCATATTCTCCAGGATCTTATGAGGGCATCTATTCTGAACATATACTGCTGTCCTAGAAGCTTCTGCCCATAGGAAGGTTTGCAAATCTTGATCATGAATCATGGCCTTTGCTGCTTCCACAATTGTCCTGTTCTTTCTTTCGGCAACACCATTTTGTTGTGGATTATAGGGAACACAAAGCTCCCTCTTAATTCCTGCATTATCAGTACAAAAGTTTCGAAAACTACTGGAGGTGTATTCTCCACCATTGTCAGATCTAAGAACCTTAATTCGTTTACCAGAAAGATTTTCTACTAAAGCTTTAAACTCTTTAAACCTATCTAGAACTTCCTCAGATTCTTTAGATTTCAAAAAATAAATCCAAGTCTTCCTAGAGTGATCATCAATAAAGAGAACATAATACAAAAAACCACTCGAAGAAGGAACAGACATAGGACCACATAAATCAGAATGAATTAGGTCTAAAATACACTTAGATCTATTTTCTCTACTATGAAAGGGGGCTTTTATGTTCTTACCTAATGCGCAGCCTTTGCATGTACCTTCGTGTTCCGGGTTGAATTTGGGAAGGCCCGTCACCAACTTCTCCATGATGGGTAGAGCTCGAAAGTGCAAGTGAGCCAATCTCCGATGCCAAAGATCACAAAGGCTGGTAGAGTAATGAACCAATGCTTGAAGAGGAAGTGAGCAGACCTTGTAGAGGTTATCATGTCTTACTCCAATTACTTGAGTGTCCTTGAAGTTAGAGTTCTGCATCCACACTAGAACTTTGCCTTTGGAGAAGGCAACTTGATATCCTTTATCTTCCAAGGCTGAAATAGAAATAAGATTACGCTTGATTCCGGGAACATAAAGAACATTACCCAATTGAAACAATATGCCAGAATCCAAGTGAAGTGTGGAGGTTCCAATTCCCTTTACGGAGTAGGTGGCATCATCTCCAATGATGACTTGATCAGCAGATTCCTTTTCCACCAAATTGGATAAGTGTCCCTTGAATCCGGTTATGTGGCGAGAGGCACCACTGTCGATTATCCAGGTGCTGGAGTTAGAAGGTATACAGCTTGATAATGCTGAATGAGACATGGAATCGCATGGACCTTCGAACTTCAGATCATACACCATCTTGAAAGCAATAATCTGAGTGCAATAAACTGATCATGATCCTCAAACCCGCTCTGATACCATGTTAAATTATTTGATCAGAAGTAAATGCACAGAAGATTAAAACAAAATCAGACAAAATGACACAGCATGTACCCTGGGAAAACCCTCCTCTTGAGGGAGAAAAAACCCAGCAACAAAGATCTCTCTTATTATTCGATGCAACAGTGGTAGATTTACAACTTACAATGAGGTCTGACACAAGACCAATAAGGAATAACAGATTGAATGCTTTAGATCACACCTGAGGATATTGAACTAACAGTATACAGTAGATCTTCAACACTTCATCAGATCGATCTGGTAACTTCAAGATTCAGTTACTGAGAGATCGACTTTGAATGGCACCAATGAGCTGTAGAATGTATTGATCACTGGTATATGAGCGCTCAGAACTAGCTCGCACAGATCTTTGATGTAACTCGCACTTATTAAGATCGCAGTTCTCTGTTGAGGTAGCTCGCACCTGTTGAGATCTCAGTTCTCTGATATGTTCGCCTTTTATAATGACGAACTTCACTTGTTGACAATGATCGCTTGTCACCCTTGACTATGATCTATTCGCACTTGACAATTATCTGTTCTCAGAAGAATTCGCACTTTTCTGTGTCGGGCTGGGAGAGAGCTATTGAATTATCTATGTGTCTGAAATGTCATGCCTTGAATCGAATATATATGAATTCATTATATGTCGGCCTCAATACATTTAAAGAACTTTTACAAATGTCGGCCTTTAGAAAATAAATAACAAAAGAACTTTTATGTCGGCCAGATTGTAAGACACGAAATAATGAGTATTAAATGAATAGCCGAAGGCTACATTCAGTTTAATATTTTCTCAAAGGCATGAGCTGGAAGGATCAACCGACGCTGTTAACATTAACAGGAACAACAAAATTGATCATCCTTTCAAAATTTCTCCATGGAATCACAAGTTTGTCATGATGCTCCTGCATCATTCTCCCGGCCAAATAAATTTGAAGTCCACTTGAATTTGAAGTTGTCCACAATCTCCATTCTTTGTATGCTCTGCAACTGATTATCCTTGTAACCACTCCTACTCACCTTGATTTTTACCTTTGGTTTGAACTTGTCCATGCAAATCATTCCTCTATCTTGCTTGCCAAGACTCTGCTGCTTCTCAATTTTCATCTCAACACCTTGTCTCTCTCCTATCTACTGCATCTTGATCTGTAAATTGTTCCAAAACATTAGTACAACAAAGAAATGATATATTAGTTCTATCACAATACCTCCATCTTTTTTTAGCTCTTTGCAAATCTCCAAAAGCAATTCCTCCTTGATCATTTCTTCATCCATTCTTGACACTAACTTAATATCTCTTTCCTCTGAAATCAGGTTCCTCATCTTTGTTTCTCCTTCATCTTCATGCTTGAACATGGCTGCACTACCTTGGTCTTCTTCCATGAATGCTTCTTCTGCATCTTCAAACACTTCATCTTCGTTTTACCTTCTTGCTGCTAACTTTGCTTGTATCCTTCTTCTCTTGACAATCTTCTTTATGGGCCATGATGCTCTCTTATTCACTTTCAAATGCCAACTTGTGGCTTGTCTATACACCTGCTCAATCATCTGTTTGATCTTCATCATGGATTCCTAGAACTCCTTTTGGAACTCCTAATCTATTCTTCTTAGGTCTTGCTTCAGTGCCTCTATCTCTCTGTCAAATTTCTCATCTCTCTTTCTCTTCTTCCTTTCTTCCTCTGCCTGCAAATGCCTTCTTAACACTTCCATCTTTTCCTCTTCTCAAGCAAGCTTCTTCTTGCTTCCCAACTTCTCTCAACTTTCTCTGCCTTCTCTTGGTAGCAACCAGGTTCTTCTTAACCTGCATACAACACAACACACAAAACCACAGAACCACAAACCAAATCTCTTTTCCCAGAGCCTTTTGTGCTCTGATACTAGCTGATGTAAGCAAAGGAAGAAAACCACCTATCTAATCCTCATTTGAAAAAACTTAACACATTCCTTGTTTGTCTATTCATCTCAAGTTCACAATTCCCTTTAATGAACACTTGACTCAAATCTTCAAAACTGAAATCAGGGCCCAAATTTCTAATTCAACACTTAAAACAACCTCTATATGGTTGAAGCAACATGAGCAAACACATCATACATCCCATGAAATCAAACTTCTTATTTTGATTGCACACCCTTCACAATCTGCCCCCTAACGCTTGTAGGTCTCCAAATGGACTGTCAGAACTTTTTCCCCACATTATGCACTGAAACCCAAAACTATTTGCACAATTAAGTGCCTTTGGTGCTTGTTTAAAACATACTCTGAAATGGGTATTAGGTCCTTTGTAACAAAAGCTTAAAAATCTGCTGTCTCAGATCAGTACTAGGCCTAATTAGGCCTTGGAACAAACAGGGTTTATTGATTTAGATATTCCCAAACTCAATTTCTCTTAGCCAATGCTTAGAACATGTTTAATTAGACCTTCTCATGCTTATTAAACCACAAAAGATCCATTACCATACGTATTTTGACAAACTCTAGGTTTTATCCTTATGCTAAACTCTATTTTCCTGACTGTACACAGATTTACAGTCCAAACCTTTAACCTTTCACACATTACTCTTAACCATTTGGTTTAAAACCTTTGGAACATGAAAATATATCCAAATAGGAGTAAAATCACAAAAAATTAGAGATTTTCACAGGTTAAAATGAAAGAAACTTAATTTTCTTTGCCTCTGTTTACCCTAGGACAGGGTTTTAACTGTTTTTACAAAAAATACAATAACTATCTTGTTGGGTGAAAATTATGTAATCAGCTTTTCGATAGATTACACAACTTGGACTTCAGCCATAGCTATGTGAGATGTGAATCTCTCCTCTCGGAAAGGGGAGGCGCCCTTGTTACTGCTAACGGAAGCGATAGTAAAACAAACAAGTAATTACAAAATGTACACAAAACTTACGAAGTGGGGGGGTGTGTTACATTCATCCTTCTCTCTTTTTTCAGAGAAGATGTTTTCAATGCTTCACTGTTGGTAGTTCACAATTCTTAACAACTTGAAACGAACAACTAGCAGTAATACCAATACTTCTATCTTGTCAAAGCAAAGCGTAGAGATACCAGAAGTAATTAACAATAAACAAATAAAGTAAAAGGGAAAGTTCACGAAGGCACAAAGTCGTTTCGTAGCTTTTTCAATGGTGGATCTATGAAGAGTGTATCGTTTGTCACGTTAGAAGCACAAAGTCTTCTTAGACGCAGCAATTCCTCAAACAGCATGAACAATTACAAGCGCAAAGTCTTGTAGATCATTCAACCAAAGTATTCAAAGAGCATGAATAATTACAAGCACAAAGTCTTGTAGATCATTCAACAGAAAGTATCCAAGAGCATGAACGATTACAAGCACAAAGTCTTGTAGATCATTCAACCGAAAGACAAATGAAAACACAAATGCAAATCTAAATAATAGATGCAACACAAAGTTTACATAAATCACTTAGAGTCCTTCAGATTTCATCACCTAATTACCACCAATGAGATCAATTCATAAAAGTATCGAATCCAACGCAAAGTTTGGTTTGCAATCCTCTTCTTTATTGATCAAATTCCATTCACAAAGCATGAACGCAAAGTTTCACAAATTTGCTTCAAAAAAGGCAGCACTTCGTTGCAAAATCTTAAAAAGGATAAAATTTACAATGGAAATCCCTCACATTATATAGAAAGAGGGATGAGCAAAATTAGGAATCTAATTTGAGGAAATCAAGGAAAGTTGGGTGAGCAATTTAAGGAGATCTCACCTAATTTTGACCAAAGTCAAAGTGTAATTCGTTTTCAAAAGATTACATCTTTGAACTTGGTGCAATTACAATTTACAAAAAGACATCTAAGATGTCAGGAAATATTTACAAGATGCATAAAAGGATGCATCAAAATGTTCAACATCGGAGATCAAGAATCTTCATGGTTCCTTGCTTTGGGCGCGGAGTCTTCATACTTCTTCTTGGTCTCCTGTATGAACGCATCACCTAGGCCGACTGTGTAATCTACAAGGGTGTGAGCTCTTATGATCGGCCTTCTGGCAAATGAATGGATTTTCTTGCACCCGCGAAGATGCGTCTTGAGATTATCGAGTGTCAGCCGTATATCGCCAATGACATGTATTGAGGCTTTGGGAAAAACTATCATCCTCAACTTGTTGCATAACAGCTTCTTTGTAGATCTGGGATAGTTCACTGGATCAGAAGATGTCACCTTTAGGATCACTTGATGAAATCTGGAGAGAAACTGCAAGGATGGTGAATCAATAGACGTTAGCAGAAAAAGTAGCATTGGGAAGCATGAAGTGAGAAACGATGTTGAGCAAGCGTGAAACGAGCAACTAGGCACAGAAAACGATGCGGGGGCGAAGAAACAAGGTTTGGAATGGAAATAGAGCAAGTTTGAAGAGACTAAGATAAAAACTGCCAAAAGTGTAAAGGTGCTAAAATTCAACACCATTGCACAAAAAATGACTAAGTCTGGAAAAAGTGCAAAGGTGCGAAAAATAATGCCACAGTCAAAAATTGGCTAAGTCTGGCAACAATGTGTAAGAGCGCACTTTTTTAGTGCTTCTACACTTTTTTGGAAAATCACTTTTTATGCAGGGTCGCTGATTTTTGGTGCCACTGCACTTTCAACACTTAGCCAAAAATTTGGCTGAGTTAGAGCGCACTTTTTTGGCACAACTGCATCTTTCAACACTTAGCCAAAAATTTGGATGAATTAGAGCGCACTTTTTTGGCACAACTGCATCTTTCACAATTTAACTAAGTATGATCAGTGAGATTTCGTGAAGGAGCTCGTTTCGAAGGTCTTTGCGAGGCGAACATAGGGGGATGCTGAAACTGACTGTTTGAGGCTTTGGAACGCATTTCGAGGTGGCTTGAAAATCACCTTGTTTTGTGTGCTTGAACTTCACAAACCTAGGAAACAGACAAGTTTCATAGGGGTGTTATCCGTGAATCGAGCGCTGCTAGATTCCATGATAACATATCTCAAAAATGAACCAATCTGCATGAAACAAGAATGAATGGAAGGTGATTGATTAAACCATCACTTACAATCAATTTAGAACAATTTCTTGCCTGTACTGGGCCGTACCCTGCAAGAATACTACAAAAGTCTGAAGAAAATAACAAAAATACAGTGCTTTTCATTATTCCATTTCAAATTTTCAATCACCCATGAGTTCCCAAATGGTTACATATCCTTTTTTTAAAGGCAATACAACATGTCTCTACAACTTCCAACTAATTTTGAACTGCCCTCTAACGACCTAGAAGGAAATGACCTTTCATATTCCTTGTTTACACCTTTTTTGTGCAATTTTACATCTTTTACAATTTTTTTGCACTTTTTGGACAACTCCTTACATTTATTTCAAAATAGGACACAATGACCTCCTAATGATTCTATTACATGGAAAAATGACTCAAATAACCCTTGAACAATGTTGAAACAACAAAATTGATCATCCTTTCAAAATTTCTCCATGGAATCACAAGTTTGTCATGATGCTCCTGCATCATAAAATAAACTAAAGAAATAAGAAAATAAAATAAAGAGTAAGACATTGAATAAGGAGGTCGTGACTTTTCAGGGGCAAGGACGAGGTATGGCTCTCAACTAGTAGGTGAAAAATAAAAAATAAGAAATATGCCCAAAGTCAGCAATTATCAACGATCTAGCAAAGGAGGCCAAAAAAAATTAAATGGGCATGGTGCATGTGTGTTGTGGAGGAGCTGCACAGTTAAAGAAGCATAGTGTAGATGAACGAAAGGGGAGTGGGTGTCATTAAATGAGCATGGCAACCCATTTCTTGAGGTGGAAAATGGCATGTCACGTGAAAAAAATTGCATGGAACAATTAAAATCCCACAACCTGTCTAAATCCTCATTCAAGCTTTGTTTTGGAAGGGGAGAGAGAGAATGAAAAGTAAGGCTTGAAGAAGGGTAAAGGTAGAGAGAGTGCATGGGAGGCAAGACAAAATGGAGGTGATTTTGGAGCAGTTCGGAAGTAGGGAAAATTAAGGAAGGATTGTTGAGTATGGCATAAAAGAGTAGAGTGTACGTCTCCTTAATTTACAATTAAGGGCATTGTTGGGGAGAAGAAATGTGGCTTCACAAAATGCAGAGGTTGCAAAATGCTTATGAAATGGATTCGTTGAAAAGGCTTCAGAAGCTTTCAAAGAAAATCAATTGGTGGGTGTGAAGCCGGATTCTACCATCAATGCCCAGTACATCCCTAACTGTGCCACTGTGAGAGCTTCCACAGGTTACAGATTACCATCAAAGCATATAAGTAAGACAAATTTTAGAGAGGATAGGGATGTGTTAGGGAGTTTTGTTCAATGCCATAGTTGTGAACGCCTTCAAGGATGCACATGTGATGTGAACTACTTCACAGTACGCTTGAAGGAGACGAGGTGTCATGGTCTGCAAGTCTGGGAAGGATATTCACAAAGACCTTGGAAACATTTGAGGAAACCTTGGTCGTATTCTCCTTGCTAGAGCCCAAATGAGAAATAGGAGCCACCAAGTATGATGCCCAAACAATGCTAATATCATGTGAAATAAAATGGGTATTGAATGGTATGATCAAGTCAAGGGAATTTAATAACTTATATTTAATACATAATAGGTTTCTATTAAACAAAATGAAGTAAAGGATTTAGCTACTTTATAGTGGGTATTTGATTATATGTATATGATGGGTAAAGTCCATCTCGTGTTGGTTCCATGTATCTCTTATGTGTCTTTGTAATTCAACTCCATATCTATGTGGTTATGTATAGGCCCGTGTATCTGTTTATTGAGATTGTGATTCATATGACCTGCATAAGAGTGAACCTCTGGGATATTTGAGCAGTGACAGGCAATCTTTGAACCGTGCCAATGACTGATGTCTAGGCTATTGCTAGAGATTAGTTAGCATTCACTTGGTACACAAGGGTGAAGGTAGTGGTCTACCTTGGTTATGATACAGTCGTAGCGGTTGCACGAGTTGGGACCCATCCATGCGGGTAACGGTAATCCGGGGCTACACTGGCTATCATTGATAAGGACGGAAGTGATCGATGCCAAGTGTTGCTTGGGATTGTGAAGAAGATAGCTGACAATACCACTAAGGCCACAAGGTGGTATATGTTGATAGCTACTTCTTCCTGGGTGGACAGACTTGTCGTCAGTGGCCTATAGGCGATTGAACTTAGAATCCACTAGGTTTGGTATGTTCACTACTTGGGGAAACCCTTGGGATGGTGGATGAACTTGCGGTGTAGTATGGGATGCATCAAATCCCCTTCCCAGTTGTTAGACTGTATACCAGCCTTGTGGGGTTGAGGATGGACCCGCGGTGTAGTATGGGATACACCGAATCCTCTTCCCATTTGTGCAATGGTGCAGAAGATTGAAGGAAAGGATAAGACCCATGATGTAGTGCGCAATGCACTGATATTCTTTCTATCTGGGATGCATCATGGACATGTGTTATTTAGCCTTTGTGGATGTGTTAGCCAGTCATTTTGTGTATGTGATGCATGTTGGATCTTGTCACTATGCATTTGTGATGTATGTTGGAGCTCGTTACTGTGTCTTTGTGATGTATGTTGGAGCTCGTCGCTGTGTATGTGAAGTATGATGGAGCTTGTTATTACGTATTTTTGATATATGATGGAGCCAATCACTAATGTAAATATGATATGCGTATAAGACAATCATTGTGTACTTGTGATATGCAAATGTGTCAGTTATGGTTGCACTTGTGATGTACATATGAGCTAATCACCATTGTACTTGTGATTTGTGTATTATCTAGTCACTATTATACTTGTGATTTGTGTATGATCTAGTCATTGTTGCACTTGTGATCTATATATGATCTAGTCACTGTTGTACTTGTACTGTGTATGAGCTAATTAGGTTGTGTATATGGGGGTATGCTCATGACAGACATTGTGTATAATCTTTGAGATGATGGTATGAATGACTTCTTGTGAATATTGTGAATGATTGGTATGGACCCAACACTTGGTGTGTATTTAGCTATAAGTGATAAGTGCAAATATTATCTAGTCTATAAACTAACCATCTATTTGACAATGAAACTCGGTACTTTTTATGATCCATGATACCATGGTAAACATCTTATATGACTTTATGATGTCTATCAATCTCTTTGATACAAGAACCTTGATATTGAAATTATTATTATACTTATAATGAACCGCTATATAAATTGTATACCGATTGGAAGGAAACTATCGTTTAATTTGACAAAGTAATTGAGGTTAAGTTATGAGATAAATCCTACATAGTATCTTTTGATACAAGTAGTAATGATCATTAAGGTTAGGTTTAGTGTAATAACCCATTCTAATTATTGCTTAATTTTATTATTGCAAATGACATTATGAATATAAATTTTAAAAGTCCATAACTTAGCAGCTATTTTCAATCATAGCATAGCATGTCTAATTAAAATACGAGTCAAATATATATATTCATTTCCAAATGTCAAATTACACACATCCAAGTTGAATTGGCTCATAG